>JAZHYW010028497.1:0-18257 GCA_037355805.1 Ixodes ricinus | reverse complement strand
ACTGTTTACAAACATCTCCACTTTTTCCCACACAAAGTGTGCACACACTGCGCGCGCGCAGAAACTAGATTCGCGAGAAGTGTACGTCTGCGCATGCGCTGCGCAGACGGTGGCGCCACCGCAGCGGTGTGAAGTCACATCCTACTGAAAGAGGGCAAAAGAAAGAAGGGGAAAATGCTACCGGTGCCTTTCCCCTTGTGGTTAGTTAGGAACGAGTGAAAAGCCTGGATGAACGCCTTGGACGCTTGGGTTGCTCCAAGTTCACTTGTTCTCTTCGCGGTTTTCTCGATTTCTTTACTTCCAGATTCAAGTTGGGCTAGCACATTCAATGACGACCATCCCCTGGTGTTCGGGACACAATTGTTCGATTATAAACTGCACGAATAACAACCGAAAGTACAGAATATTATCGGAGAACATCTGTATCGCGCACAGGATCCGGCATAGGAACTGCGGCTGCAACGTATTCAAACTTCATCGCTTTTGAAATGTCCAAGACCTTTTGCGGCAGTGGGCTGCGTCCGTAAACCGAAAATATGTTTTTCCAACGCCATCTTCTCGAGTATGCTCGTAACATTTTGTGAACGGAGCGCGCACCGAACTTAACGCTATACCGTCGATGAACACGCTCGCAAGGCGCGTTTACGTTTTCTCGTGAGAACTGCTGCTTCAGCTTGTAGCTTCTCGTAACTTAACTTACCTTCGTACTAATATTTTGCCGTGGTGACATTAACTCGATTTTATTATCTACAACGCTTAGTTGAAGGATCATTTCCGCCTCCAAAAGTGGCTGGAAATTTTCGAAAAGTTAGTTCTATTGGTTTTGCTCAATCGCGATCTCCTGGGCGATACCAGAGAGCCGTGAAAGTATTTTGACTGCCACAACGCGACTGGGTTCTTGTTATGTTGAAAATCAGTGCATAACGTCTGGAAATAAAAGTTCAACTTTTATTGCTAAAATATGCTCAGGCATCGATTTCGAACCTTTGAAGCATTGATCGAATCGTTCCGGGCAATGGGCCCATCTCGACTTTGCTGTTTTAGTCCTCGACAAATGACACACTCGTTGACACGGGATCCACAAATAAAACTTTCATCAAGCTGGAGGAGCTGCCTTTGATCGTTCCCTGCAATGCTCTTACCTCGCGCGTCCTTGTTTACATTATAACCTTTTGTAGCGAACGACACAAAACGCCAAAAATATTCTCGGTGTACGTATCTAAAACGACAAAAAACCTAAATGGGAAATTCAACCGTTGTTCACTGATACAATATTTTGAGTACTCGCCTCCGATTTCTATCGGTGGCGCGTTCAGTGCCGCACTTCTCGGCATCGTCGCACTGGCGGATGCCGTAAAGCGGGAGCAAGAAACGGTCTCAAGGAGTTGAAAAACGCCATCCGCGGCGCACAAGAGCACAAGACGCGCCCTAAGTGGGATACCCAGTACTTTAGAGCACCCAACTAGCTCACCCAACGAGGGAGTGGTGGCCTGAAGACCCCTTTCGACAACATTCAGTAACCATTGAGCATGGCCGCGGAACCTGACGCTCGCTAGATGACGCTACAATATTTAAAATGGCACTATCCACGATAAAGCTGTCTATACTCAGCTCATTTGGACGCTCTTAATTTTAAGAAGTTCCACATTTCGACTTGCGCGACATTAGAATGAAGCCTCCTTAGTCATTGAACCGTGTGTACATGATACATCCAGGAGTTGTGCAAGCTCGCGTTACCAGGTCACGTGTGAGAAAAGGAAAGGAACATGTAATGAAAGCGGAACTTCTTCTTATATGATTTGTCAAATAAAATATATCATACCTTATAGAAATATCTATAATTTGTAGGTAAGGGGTAAGCTCTAGTAACATCACACAGTCGCTAAAGAACTTGCACCGAGATGAACCAAGACTGACGCCAAGAGGTCGAGATGATTTGGCGCTGCTTCACCTGGAAGACTGTGACGAAGAAGAGGAAGAGGAGCATGTAGACGATGCGGTACAGCACCACCTGCTCCCCCGAGCGAGATGAACATGAGCATGCTGGCCACCACCCAGATCCAGTAGCGCGTGAGCCACTGCTGCACCAGGCGGCCCAGGCGCCGCACCAGGAGCTGGGTGCTTATGCTGAAAGTCACCGTGCTCCTCCGCCGACGCAGGTCTGCGCAGGCGGCACCAAGGCTATGGATAACGTGCGCGATCGAAAGGCTTAAAGGGCAACTCCGGTCAAAGTTTGGATTTTGGACTTATGACTGTTTTTACCGCAGTCAGCGTCCCTGAATTACCATACCCGTTTTCACCTCAAGAAAACAGTAAGTTTTGCGCATTGTTCATACGCCGCGCGAAATAGTTCTCGCAAGATTTGGTTGTCGGAGGTACAGGCGATGCTTTTGGCGTTCGAAACGTGTACTCCTTGATAAGATAACGTGTATCCACTCCAAAATGCTACAAAATATATCTTAAATCTCCACCTAAAGATGAAAATTAGTAATCATCCGCGAGAAGCCGGACTTTTTTCTATGGTTCTTGAGGTGAAAACAGGTATAGGTGTAATTTTTTTCTCGGTATTGTGCGTAGTTTTAAAGATATTGACGCCCCAAAGTTTTATTTGGGGCGCGGTCGAGAAAACCGAAATTAGCCGCTCGAGGCCCCGGCAACACAGGAAATCAGCCGCTCGGCGCACGTGACGTTATGGTCGTTCTCGTTCAACGTGTACGCGGTCCAAGCGGCACCTGCCTCTGTGGCGCTAGCCGTTTGAAGATAAAAGGTAAGCTGCCTTCGTTTTAATTCTGTGTACGTGCACGGTAGATATCCAGCAAATGTAGCAATAGTTAGTGCGGGTACCCAAAAGCTAGCGACTGGCAGGCGAGTGAACTCGTTCGGTGCCGGGTTAGGACGCCGACTTCACTACCCTCCGCTTCGACTGCGGTAGTCGTTATGGCGTACGCTAAAATCACTACCGTAGTCGTTTATTTCGCTAAAACGGCGGAAGTAACTTTCTGCGGCAAAATACCCTGTTTGTTGCCGTTTGTATGAGCGGTGGAACGCGCACGCGGCAGGCGTTGATTAACTTTGTACCGGGCGGCCGTCGCCTTGCGTGCAATGGACCTTTTTCACATACCGACGGCACCAGGCGGTGGCTGCACGAACTAAAAATCGAGGAAGGGAGCTACCTGCGCTACCAATCGATAATGGGAGCTACGCTACCAGTTTCTTCGTTCTCTGAGCAGCGGGGCGTGCCCAACCGGCCCAACGCGCCGTCCAAGTGGGGCATCCGCGTGGCGTCCACTTAAACGTCGTGTTATTCTTTCCGTCCGCTTTCTTTTTTTGCGTAACACAATTATATGTATGCTGCAATTACGTTTGCTACTCGCTGATCTACAGCCTCCTTCCGAATTTCCTCGATTTTTGGTGCCAACTTCCGCCGCTTGGCATCGGGCGCTCGCGCGTGCGCAGAACGCTTCTCGGAAAAGGTCCATTGTCCGTACTCGTCTCTAGGCCTAAATTGTCATCGGGGCTCCGTGGATGGAGCGGCATTGCTCTGTACGCGGTGCTGCCAGTGACGAACAGTAATCGGGGGGCCCTCCCGTGCGTGCGCTTGTCCGCACTCGTACCTAGGCTTTTTGCTTCCGCGATGGGGGTCAGTCCCACACATGAGGCTTTGGGGCTCTCCGGCGCGGGCCGCGGCGTCCGAACACACCTCTGCTGGGCTGTATATGTTTGTTTATTCGTTTTTTTTTCCTCAGGCGCGTATAAAGCGAGTTTTTAAGTTACGACACTGTAATTTACCACATAAGTTCGTCTAGGTGGTGAATCTAATTGGTGAAAATATAAAAAAGGCTTGCCGCACTCAAAAGTCACAAAATCCAATCACAAAAAAATTGTGATTGGAGCTAGTTAGTGGTTGTAGTCTACATGCCCACAATTCCCCATTCAACGGAGCGTGAATGCTCCATGTTCAACACTGCATTTGACAATGACTGCTTTATTGATCTGGATACTTTTATCATGTTTACCTTTTGTGTAAGACATGCCACTTAGTAATGCGAAGTTCATTGCTATGTTGACTGCATGTTTTACCTTACGTCTTCACTGTGGTTCGGCTGCAGTCATCCTTTTCACTAATTTAATGCAGGACGTATATCGACAACCCACAAATGTTTCTTTTTTATCTTTGCTTTTTTTTCTCCATATGGGATAAATAAAGCATTTGATTTTGAATCCCCGCATCAAGGTCGTGTGCCGATTTCCAAACTAAGCGGGCTTCCTTTTTTTCAGCAGACACGTCGTTTAGTGAAGACATCGGAGATGACGATAGCTGAAGCCTTAACCCATATGCACATGACCCACTGCCACGTGCTGACGAACTTCGCAGGAAGAGTGCTTCTGTCTGACACCACGATGCGCGCGTGTGCGCACCGAGTTGCCCGCTGAAACGAGCCTTGGAGTCCTCGCACGCAAATAAGCAAAAGGCTGTACCGAAGCTACAAGGGGCTACAGTTAGAAGCAACGGCTAAACACGCCAAGCACCAGCCGAAGTAGCGGCGGTAGCGTCTCAAAGAAGCGCACTTTACGCCTCTCGACCGCGCAATGGGCAAGCCCGTCCGGACCGGCAAAAACAAAAAAGAACGACCGTGACGTCACGGCCCAAGGCTGCTTTAGCGATCGGTGACCCGCTGGTGGCCCGCTAAGGAGTGGCTGCTTGCAGCGGGTCGCATTTTTATTATCGGCATTAGTTGGGAATGCGGCGTCCCCCTGACGTAATACTTTGTCTGGGGTCGTATTTTGTGTCACTAAAGCGATACCAATAATTTGTTTTCTTTAGAATTTTGGCCGGAGTTGCCCTTTAGTCTGGGCTAGTTGGTTCACACTTCAGGTAAGGCCAGCTGAACTAGAACAAGCATACACACAAAGTAAAGACCATACACACCACTGGAAAGGGTCGCGATAGTCTACTTTATACGATTGGCCAGACCACCGGTATAAGAGCATTGCCAGACAGTCAACTTCGATGCTGTTGGTTTAGAAACAAAATAACTCCTAGCTTACACTGCGTTTTTTACATAAAATTGAATTTGACGTTGCAACCAGACTTAGAGAGTAATCCGTTTCTTTTCCAAGTAATTTTGTAACTACCACGTTACTTTTTTGTGGCAGTAATGTGTAATATAATTTCGTTACAAATATTGATAACGAATTACTTCAATTACTCGTTAGTTTAAAAAAATATGAACATAATACAGAAAATGGAGCAATGTCAGCAGGCAATTCAGCAACATTAAGATGGCAATTTCAACAATATAGAACACATTCTAAAAAAAAGAATAAAAGCAAAGAGAACACGATTTTTTGTATGGCCGGTCACTATATAGTCGGTTACAAGTCAAGAAGGTAAGAGAAACTCCTCCCACAAGCGTGATGCACCCGTTTGAAATCTCTCCGCATGCAGTCGAAAGAATAGTTCACTGGAAACGCCCCTTGTTCCGCTTCAATGAATAGATATTGGCTACAGAGTGAGGCCAACTTGTCTCCGACCCCCACCTTTTAAGAAAGTGACCTTTGTATTCATAGCAGAGGAAACCCTCGAAAGTAGCCTTTGTATTCATCGGAAGGGGAATTTAACCCGCGAAAGTCGTATTTGTTGCCATCGGAGGGGAAAACTCTAATCTCCCTCTGGTGTCTTCCACAACACTATAAAGTCGAAAGGCAAATATTTACACGAAGGCAAGACCCTCCTCCCGCGTTGGCCGCTACGTCACGGAAACGATGGGACGCTATTGGATGCGGAGGTGGCGGAGGGATATATGATTCCCTTTGAGGGGCATTTGCCGCTACCTTCTTAACCTGTAACCGACTAGATAACCATTATAGAAAAACGTGCAATAGATTTACAAATAGGTCAAAAACAAGGATAAAAAAACGACGAATAGGCGTTGTCTGTGGTTGCAGCTCTTGGATTCCCTTTGAAGGGCATTTGCCGCTACCTTCTTAACCTGTAACCCGACTATATAACCATTATAGAAAAACGTGCAATACATATACAAATAGGTCAAAAACAAAGACAAAAAACGACGAATAAGCGTTGTGTGTGGTTGCAGCTCTCGGTGCCTCGTCAGCTTACAGGTGAACGGAGTGCACCTACACTCTTTCTCTTAAATACAATATTTTATTTTTACAAGGGCTGCCATAATGCGGGCGTATGAGAAATGAAAAGTAGTGTTGTAAAACATTTTTAAAAAAATATCAAAATTGTTTCTATTTTTTTCTGGATAAGTTTACGGAAAAAGTAACGTGAAAATAATTTCTGGCGTAACGAGTAAAGTAATCCGTTACTTTTCAGCGAAAGTAATTTGTAGTGGTAATCCATTACATTTGAGGCTCGGTAATTTGCAATTGTAATCCATTGCATTTTTTAAGTAACGAGCACAAGTCTGATTTTACCGATGCTTTCCTCCACAGGCGCTCGTTTCAGCTTGAAGTATTGTCGGAGGGTGATCCAGAACATCACTGTGTACAAGACCTGCGCATGGGTACAGAATGATAGCGTCACAGCTACGAATATAAAGAAGGACCCCCGCCTAATAGAAATGCTTCAAACAATTATTTCTTAGTTTTTGAGTGAATTATAGAACATCCGTCGAATGTATTGGGCGTATTAAAGATCACACAAGGCACACACACGTGAAATATCTTGAATTGAAATGTAATATAAGCGTCGAAGAGAACCAATAATTTAACGTTACTCGAAGCGAAAACCATGCATTTTAAAACTGGTTTTGTTTTGTACACCCACGTTTTGTTTCTGGCGGATTAAGATACTCAGCGCGGTCGACTACTGGCTTTAGAAATTTCCAAAACGTCTTAAACACGTGGAATACATTATAAGTCGTCGCATATTGTATAATGGCACTGCCTGTTAGCAGACGTTCGCGCACCTGACAACGTCCACAAAAGTCTCGGAACGCGAATGGAGGTTCGAAGCAATGTGTCAAAGCGAAAATTCCAACCTGAGCGTTCTACGAATATCGACCCAGGTCGACGTGACGCGTGAGCACGTTCAGCGCTAAAAATATTCAGCTTGTATAACGGAACCTCGTCGAAATTAACCTTGCTAACGTTTGTTACCAATCCGCATATACCAATTCACTATTAAAAGTGTGCTATAAAATTTCCTTTTTGATATTGCTGCGCTTACATACCCTGGTCCCCCCTCTATGTAATAGAAGCAGCAGCATGTGTTTTCTTTTTTTTCTTACTGCCAGCGCGGACGTTATTACCTATAGAAACGCCGCAGGTCTGTAGCTCACGTGGGGCGCGCCCAGAGTAAAGATGTGTGCTATTTTGTTTTTTGTGCCATGGAATCGATCCAATGAAAATACGAAACGGAAGTACTTGGAGATTGCCCGCAAGCATAAGTAGCGGTACCACGGCGTACGCGCATAAGTTCGTGCCCTCTTGTCCCCAGTAGAGCAAGTCCGAGCGTTTCACATTTTTCTCACATGCCCAGTATGCTTCACCGTTCGTGGACTGACTTTAAAACTGCATGCACCGATTGCTTCGTCTCGTCAAACTGCATCTGGCGAACAAGGGTTTCCAAAATGTCCAGAAAAAGCTTTGTTTTCGTTTTTCATCACACTTTCAGTGCCGCTGAAACTAGGCGAAAACCCCCGAGGAGCGTTCAGCCGCGAGCCTGGCTTCAAGACCATTCAATTTTCCGCCAAGGGGTCAAAATGTTTTCACATTACACCTGTCGAGAGTGTATTCATACTCGTGTTTTGTTTAGTAGGAAACGTGAATGAAAAGCAGGAAAACCGCTTTAATTTTTACACTTCGTTTGTGCCGAGGCACTGAACAAAGGGGGATGTCCTTTCCACGGTTGCAGCACACATCACATGATGGGGTGAGAACGTTCTCGGAATCACCTTGTCGCTAAAGTAGTTCAGTACACGTAGACCACAGCAAGTAGGTTCTAGCGAGTCTTTCAATGCAGTTGTTTTCTTTATGTCAATGACAATAAATGAATGAACAACGAAGCAACAAGAACGAAAGAAAGATCAAGCTTTCGCACGAGAAACGTACCTTGAGCAAGAGTGGCTGGTAGGAGTCGTGCGCGTACTTGATGAGTCCGAGCTGCGCCAGGTTGACGGTGTTCAAGTGCTGTGGCAATTCTTTGTCTGTCAGGTCCAGGCTGTATAGGTACTGGAGGAGCAGCAGCAGCTCCGCGTACGCCACCAGAGCCGGCGAGGGCGCAAGCACGCCTGCCGGGAGCTGCGTGCGCCCAGTTTGGTTCACACCACGAAAACTGACGGACACCTTCTAATTGATAGTCGAAAGGAAGCCTAAATCGTGGTCATTTTATAATAGAATTGGGATTGTGCATTAATTTTGAAGCATTCGCTTATGGTCCATGTGTGCTTCAGAAACACCCAGAAAGCTGTTGAAGTTTACTGAGAGAATGCAGCGTTGTAGGAACACAAGACTGCCGTTCGGCACCTCAGCAGCACGCCGTACATGAAGATCACTCGGCGCCAGTATACGTCACTGAGGGGGTTAGGGGGGGGGGGGGGGCGGACCGCCCCCGGGTGCCGCGCTCAGGCAAGCTCAGGGGGGGTGTCGCGGCGGGCCATGAGAGCGGGGGGGGTGGGGGGGGGGAGGGGAGGGGGGGGGTCGTGCGGGCCACGCGAGAGCAAGGGGGGGGGGAGGGGGGGGTGTCGCGGCGGACTACCGCCCCGGGTGCCGCTAACGCTCGTGACGCCACTGCCCGGCGCAGCAGAGGAAATTATATGCATACACTTAAAGACCTGCCATAACCGAACTTTGAGTTATTTGCTTCCTCATACTCATTTAACTCCTACTTCATTATTACCACAACAGAACAGGTTATTTCTCGTTTAGATGTATTGTATCCTTCTCCTCAACATGGGCCTTCGTGGAGGCTCGTCCAAGGCCCACTTCCGCGCCTCGGCATTTCGGACAAGACTCGTTAGCAATGGCGGCTGTAATCTGGCGTGTGTGAAAAGCGTCTATATTCGGGGTAAAGCTTTTCTGTGGCATTCCAGAAGAAATGAGGGTGCGCGCACTCTTAGAAAAAAGGGCCAGTATAGTCCTCCCTAAAGGGAGGAACGCTCTTGAAACACATATTCCTTCAGAAAGGGAGAAACTCTGGTCCCTAAAGCAGGGAAGCAAAAGTTCCTGCCGTCGCCTGCATCTCATTATGGCGGCCACGAATCGAGCAAATCGAGCTCAATAAGGCTTAACGAGAGCACTAAGTCTATTGTAGGGAGCGAGAGGAGCAGGAAATAAAACGTAACACGAGCTTTCCGCGAACTGTATTTATTTCCGAAGCCGGCTTCCCCCTGCAGGTAAAGAAACTTGCGTTTCGAAAGCATGCAGTCACTCAGTCTTCTCATCGTCAGCACTGCGATGTTAAACGGAGACAACCAGCACCCAGTTCGCGCACTTTGTCTTCCCTTTGCTATTCCACGAGCCACAATTCCTTCGTCAACCGTTGCGTCAACCGCACATCACGGAGGAGTGGTAAACCATTCGCCCGCAAAACCAAAAGCCGCTCTCAAAAAGCAAATCCGAAGCTTAGCCTGTAGAGCACTATATAGCTCCTACGGAGCAGAGTAAGCGCAATCCTTTGATCCGCGTGCTTTGCCGACAACATGGCCGACAGAGCAGCTCGGCGCGAGTCACGTGGTACTCAGGGTTCCAGGAGGCGGGCCGCCCTATGGGAGAACACATGGAGATCGACGCAACACAGCTAATTAAAAATAAACTGCCGAGTTAACACTTTTCGAAACTAGTCTGTCGTGAAGTTGGTAATCCACTAAACACTTTATCAAAGTTTTCATAATATCGGACGCGTGTGAAAATTTTGAGAAGGCAATTTACAAGGCAATGGCGTTTGAAGCAGACGATGTTTGTGCGCAGCGGAGATGCGACTTTCTGGGTTGGCCGGAGCGGGTCACGTGGACGGTACGATGTCGCCGTGACGTCGCCGCGTCGTCTGCTGCATGATGCCGCTCAGGCAATTTTTTAAAAAAAGTACGTCCTTACATGGCACGAAACTTAGCGCAAATTATTCTAAAATGTTCCTTTATTATGTCAAAAGCTATTGACGTTCCGTACATCCCCACAATATTGAAGAAACAACGATTTTCTCACGTTCCCCATGCATTTCTGATCGGAGTTGGAACCCCCGGGCGTTCGCCGCTAGTCGCCGAGAGGTGGCGTTCTAGATTGCGCTTACTCTGCTCCGAAGGAGCTATATAGTGCTCTAGCAGCATCTTGGCTCATTTCAGCACGGTAACACGAAATTATGGCGTAGCCACGTAGCGTAAAATGAGGTTAAATCCGCGTGCCACCAGATGGCAGCGCCAAGCAGAGTAATCGCAAGTAGCTAGGCTAGGTGGCGCTAAATACCACCCAATTCATGTTCTACAAAAAAAAATTATTTTCTCACACCACCATTACGCTTCGGGATCCTCTATTATACACACACATGTATACAGATTACGCATACTACTAGCGTCACCTGAACATACATTGAGCGCATACACATGGATCGCACATACGAAACATCAATGCAACAGCACGCTAACCCGATCACTATCGTTTCTGCCTTTTATCCTAGTCGTTTTGAACGTACGGAATTTCTTGGTGACTCCCTAAGCAATAAAAAATATTCCCAGCATGCTGATTTTCTTTCAGCAGTGTCCAACATCTGAGAGTACTCTTAATGGCTCCAGGGGATGAATTTCCCAATAAAAAAGAAAACGCTCGATCATGCCGTAATTATTTGAAAGCCCATAAATCAAGCCGCTCCTATGCGATTCCAAGCCATGAGTTTGTTTCCCCGCACGGCACTTCGTCAGCAAATATTTATATTGTAGTGTTTGATTTTTCTATTTGTGCTGCAATTACCTTTCTTGAATTAATCTCTGTAGAGCGGATATTCACTCAGCTGGAAATGAAGCTTCACGGGCTGAGAAATCGCTTTCCGATTACCTTGAACGCAGTCAAAGCCGCGACTTGCGGCAGGTGTTAAGTGTACGAAGCTACGCTGTGGCAGCTCGAAAACTTCTAGCGCTCATCCCAGAGCGATACTTGGAGGCAGTTTCTCCACGAACCGTAGTAGTATATTTAAACAGCAAAACAAAGAATAGCTTTCTTTTTTTTTAAATTTTACCTGTGTTTTTTTTTAATGCTAACATTCTATTGTAAATACACGTGCTTTCCGTCGTAATTTCGTACTGTTCAGTCTTTTCCCCAGAGCGCAATTGCTCTCGGGGACTGACAGCCACATTGGCCACTGTACGATAGAAGCTTACCAGCGTTCCAACAAGACTATCCGCACGTCGACCGATTGCACCTAATCCCTCAAGTGGTCTTAAACTCTTTAATGTGAAGCGGAATGTCAACCTGCGACACACCGCCCCCTCCGATCACGGCTCGGCCAGCGGCATCAATGCCCGACAGTTTACGTCATCTCATCTTGTTACACCAATGATACGCGAGCACACGCTCACATCGGCGATAATTCTAGTCTTCTGTTAACAACGCACAACACTGCCATCACGATGTTGCTGACACGCAGAAATACAGAACCACATTGAACGCCGGTTGGCACTCGGCACATGAAAACAGAACCGAGCTCAGCACGGAAGGCACACAGGCAGCCCGCAGGAAAACCTTCCTGCCTTGGACGAAGTTCCTGCGATTTCCCTAACGTCGAAAACGTCGACACAGTTCCGCGTGGTTCCGCTACTGTAAGACCGCGTGGGTCCCGCAAACCGCGCAAGCCGGAAACGGCCATCTTACCCAGTGTATGTAGCGCTGCTGGCACTGCTCCGGAACTTCGCTGTTTCTAACGGCTTCGTTTGCTCGTTTGATAAAATTAGTGGTAAAAACGTCAATGCAGCCGAAATGTTCTGCACGTTTTGAATAGAAGACGGAATTACAGGTGGCCTTCGCTGCCGCTTAAGCTCAATCAACTCAACAATTTATTAAACAACGTGCGCGACGTGCTCGAAAAACGAAACTGAAAGAAGATGTAGTCGGGAGGCCAAACGCTCTCTCCCGTCTGCCTGGAGAAGGAGGAAAACGTCTCCGTTCCTCCCTTCTTCTCGTGTCCGCTTAGGGGCGCGTCAGTAGATGGGAGGAAGACGCCCCGTTGCTAACTTTTTCCTCTGTCTTTTTTTTTTTTAGAGTGCGTGCACAGTTTTGATCGGCGCTCAAGTTGCGCAATTGCCCGCGCGGCCGTATATCTTTGACTGCATATATCATAGAGTGTTGGCCGCGAGTATATAGCATTGCATGGGCTACGTGCCTTTTCGAACGACTTTCACAAGAAAAGTTATGCGAGCTCAGTATGAAGATGACTACTGTACAAGGCAGGAGGTCGTCGATGGGGAACTTTGCGGCTCCTCGTTGAGCTCAATTGGTGAAGGGTAGCTTGCAAAGCATGACCTATAACGTTCATGCAGAGCATCGAAAGAAACGCATGCATGTAGCTCAGAAACATGATGGAAAAGAAATGTTTGGTATGACTGAAAAACATACTGAGCTCCGTTGAAGACGGCATGACATGGATCTGAATCACGAAGTCTACAGCGAAGGTTTGACGTCGCGTTCGTATGTTTTCAGCGCACGTTGTATTTCAAACTACGATCGGAAGGCTATACATTTCTAAAAGAAAGAAACACCCATGAGGTAAGTGGTATCTAACTTGGGCATCATCCAGAGCACGCAGGACCAGATGAGGTAGCACGAACGTGAGCCACGAATGGTAGGTGATGCTCCAGGCCATCATGACGATCAGGGTCAGCGTGCAACTGCCCCTCGTCAGCAGACGGCATCCCTGCATCAGTGTCGTTAACAATGTGTAGTTACATCTTCCACCTAGCAGTGGCCCTCTTCTCTATCGTGTGGTCGCTTAGTTCCAAAACAAATCTCCTGAAGGGTATTACTTTTAGGTGTTACTTAGGGTAACTCTATAGGCTCTGCTTGCAGAGCCAGGGTATCGCGTTCCTTTTCATTCGCCGCCAACTCCGTAATGTCGGAGAAGGGTCGCGTGCACCGAGCTGGATCTACTTCGTGCGGGAAAGCGACCTTGCAGGTGCCGAGTTTCGGGCGGATCATGTTACTCGTACAGCGTTTGCGAAGTATACATCCTACACGAAAATAAAACGGGAACTGGAAGGTTCCTTGACCATTCAACATTATATCGCAGCCACTGGATACAGTATAATCGCGTTCGTTTTTATAACGCGAGCGATGTTTTAAAACACGTTTTCAAAGTCTGAGAAGAAGGCGACACGGAGAACGATCGCGCAGCTCGCGCATCCGGGGCTCTTGCAGAAGCGACGGTCGCTTCTCGCACCGCGAGCCTTGGATCCAACATGGCCACCCTGGAAGCCATGCATTGCGGTACTCTGCCCCGCAAGGCGGAGCCTATACAGTTACTCCGGTGTTACTGAGTTTACCGCGTGCTCTGCTGGCCCGCGGAGGCAGTCAGCTCGCGCCTGGACGGTTATACTTCGGTTCACCTTACGTCCAGATTACGGTGGAAGAAATACATTTAGGTGATGACCCTCTGCCCCGCGCGGCGACCACATTCTCTTTCGGGGTGCGAGCGCGCTTCACGCGCACGGGGATAGATGGCGCCCAAGATTAGAGGGGCTTGTGACGGCTTGTATAGGGGGCTTTTGAAGGAAATTATGCATTCTTTACTCGGTCCCTGTGTACTGAAATGATGGATTTATGTTGGCGCACTGGCTCTGATTGCCTTTCCCCGTGCGGTCCCTGTTTTTTAAACGACAACATTCTGATGATAACTTAAGGTGACAAAATACTCGCATAAATATAAAACTTCCCGGCAAAATTGGCCTTCAATAATTTAGAGTAATTTAGAGTAAACAGCTGGGTCGTGCTCGCATGTTTTGTCAAACAGCATGTTTGGTAATAGTTCCGAAAATCGTTTACACACAATGCGTGGCTTTATAGGAGGTCGGTGATTTTCTCCACCATGCTCCTGCCTTCTTATTGAAAAAAAATTCTAATAATGTTGCATAGTGAGGGCCCAATAATTCCTTACATGCGCATAAAGGTTATAGCATTACAAATGGTTTACACATACAATGTCAACTTGTACTGTGGAACATACAAACCTTATGAACAGAAAAAAATTAAATTTATGATGACATAGTGACTGAAAGATGACACAGTATGCGTGACATACTGACTGACATGATGACACAGTGACTGAAAGTCAAACAATAGTAGCGTTTATAGGACATAAATCACTTTTCATCTGAAAAAAAAATACCTGACAAATATTTTCCCTTTAAGATGTACACAAAAGCTGAATTCACTGCATACTACCAAAGAACGCAATCTCCTACATCCTGTTAAGAATGGAACCTTCGGCGACCTTCTTCCGAGTTTCAACGCGGCGGAAACGAGTCATGATCTGTCCGGGAACGTCGCCTGCTGGACGGGGCCTACGCGAAACGAGTCTCGAGGAGTACGGACCCGGCGCCTACGTGTCTGCGCCTGCGGAGACAGGTCTCGACGTGCCCGTGACGTCAACGGGACGTGTGTGCGTGCGTGCGGCTTGGTGCGCTCCGGAAGGGGAGAGAGGCCGGGCCTAACTGCGGAGAAGACAGGTCTCGACGAGTCCGTGACGTCAACGGGACGTGTGTGCGTGCGTGGGGCTTGGCGCGCTCAGGAAAGGGAGAGAGGCATGACCTAATTGCGGAGGACCATGGCTACGACGCACTTCTGGCTACGACGCGGCGGACTTTGCTACGACGCACTTGACGGCGGGTTGCTGCTGCGCACCTGCTGCCCTGGCGGGGAGTGAGGGAGAAAACGGACCCTATATAAGGCGGAGCGCGAGTCTGCTCAGGAGTTCTCTCGGATTTGACGACTGTATCGCAACCATGTAATTAAACCGTTCGTTACGTTACCAATTCTCCCACCTCCACTGGACCCCTGGGTTCTTCACTTCGGGGAATGGTCGTCGTCACGAGCCAGGAAGCTCCCGGACGTGCGGCTCAAACCCCGCCTCTAACAACTGGTTGGCAGCGGTTGGGATCGGACCATGCGACATCGTGCTACATCTGCGGGTGAGCGTTTGGACTTTGCTTTGAGATTCGCCAGGCTTCAGATTATGGGTAATTAATTTTGAACTGCTGGGAATCCTTAGTGTTTGACTCGTGCGCTAGGTTTAGGTACAACCTCGCGACAAGTTTTAGAACAAAGCCAAAGCTAAAGAGCAGCGATCATGGATCTAATGAGGTTACTGAGAACAGATTTATTCTGTTTATGTGAAGAATTGGGTGTGGAGGTGGAGCAAAAGATGAAGAAATCTGAGATCAGTAAAGCGATTTCAGAGAGCGCAGAAGTAGAGGAAATTAAAATTGCGTGGGAACTGCTTCTGAACGCTAAGAGCGAGGCTGCAGCGAGAGAGGAACGAGAACAGCGAGCAGGCTGCAGCGAGAGAGGAGCGAGAACAGGCTGCAGCGAGAGAGGAACGAGAGCGGAGCAGGCTGCAGCGAGAGAGGAACGAGAGCGAGAGCAGGCTGCAGCGAGAGAGGAACGAGAAGAGAACGAGAGCAGGCTGCAGCGAGAGAGGAACGAGCAGAGCAGGCTGCGGCGAGAGGAACGAGAGCGGGAGCAGGCTGCAGCGAGAGAGACGGAACGGGAGCAGACTGCAGCGAGAGAGGAACGAGCAGCGCTAAAAAGGTTAGAGTTAGAGATGGAACAACAGCGATTAAACTCACAGAACAGTAGAGTTGGGACTCCGGTGCGAGCAAGTGAGACCGAGTCGTATCAAATGAAGAAGCTCATGCAGCCGTTTAAAGTTGGGGAAGACGTGGGCCTGTTCTTAGTGAACTTTGAGAGGACATGTGAGAAGTTGAGCTTCGCCCCAGAAACGTGGCCGCAACGGCTTTTGACTTTGTTGCCCTGTGAGGCTGCAGAGGTTGTCGCGCGCCTTAGTGCTGGAGACGCGGACGACTACGACAAGGTGAAGTCCAGCCTTTGAAACGGTACCGCCTTTCTGCCGAGGCGTTCCGTCAAAGGTTTAGAAACGCATCCAAAAAGAGCAGCGAGGGCTACTCGGAATTCGCTTACGGGCTTAAAACCAATTTGATAGAATGGTTGAAGAGCGAGGAAGTGTACGAAAGCCGAGACAAGGTAGTCGAGTGTGTGTCCTCGAACAGTTCTTTCGTAGCATTCCGCAGGCAGTCAAGCTCTGGGTGCAGGACAGGGTAGGAGTCGACTCTGTCGAAAGGGCCGCTGAGCTAGCCGAGGAGTACGCAACGCGTAGAGAAGCTGAGCGGAGAGGAAAGCGAACCCGGCCGGAGCGATCAGCGCAAGACCTTCCGACAGGGAAACGGCTCGCGAGAAAACGGGCCCGAGAAGCCCGAAGCAGGACAAAAGGTCCCAGAAAAGAGCGCAGAACACTCGAACGGAGACGAGGCGCGGAAAAGCCAAACAGGGCAGTTCGAGGCTAGGAAGCCGTTCCTGTGCTACAACTGTCAGGAGCCGGGACACACAGCGGCCAGATGTAAGAAACCGCGGGTTGTGTTCTCGACCGTGACCGGTAGTGACGAGGACCTGGAGCTCCTTCGTCCCTATCTTCACGAGCTCCAGGTAAACGGAAAGCCGTGCAGGGTGCTTCTGTGACAGTGCAGCGACGATGGACGTTGTTCATCCGTCGTATGTAACGACATCCGATTTTACTCGGAAAGGTAGTTTGGATCAAGCAGCTGCTCGAGAAGCACAGTGTGTCTGTTCCGCTCATGGCGTACGGTAAGGATAACTGGCCCGTTCGGAGAGCTAGTGACAGAGGCGGCTGTCTCGCAAACAGTCCTGTTGGAGTATCCTATTTGTTTTCAACCGGTCAGGAATTCCTGCTGCGCGAGAGGGGTCAACAACTGGGAGAGGGACCAGTTCAGCTGCAGTATGAGGTCCAAATCGCGTCAGCTCGCCCTTTGTTGACGAGTGATCCAGAGCCCGAGGCAGCTGTCGGGGAGCAGGCACTCACCACAGTTCGAGGCAGAGAAACGGGATGAGGGGAACCAGACTGTAGAACAGCCTGACCCGTAGCACTAGAGCGTACGCCGTCCCAACGAGCCGGCGGAAAAGGCAGAGGAAGACGGGATCAGTGAAAGATCTCCGTAGCTCCGGCGTCACGTAACTCTGGTCCTCTGCTACGAGCAGACGGAGTGTCTTTGACAGTCGAGCAGAAGAGCGACCCCAGTGTGTCAGGGTTTCACGGTACAGCCTGTGGAGACGCGTAACGCTGTCGTGACGGGAGCAGAAAACGGGTGGATTGTCTTTCCGGCGCTATAAGGACCGCATTTTCACGGTTCAGAAACCACGCGAGAAATCGGGATCACTGCGACTTCAGGGCAAGAAAAAGGAAAGGTAACGAATTTAATGCGCACGCTGATATTGAGCAGATTTTCCAGATATCACCAAAGGCGTGGAGTGAAGATCCAGAGGCCCCAGCCACCCACGGGAATGATGGATCAAAGCGGGGTGCACGTTCCAAACCCCAACAAGACCTCTTCACAAATGGTGCAAAAAGCTTTGTCTTTGCGTATCGGATCAAGAGTGACCTCTTTGTGAAAATGAGTTGTGTTTGGCCACATGCGGTCCTCGATACCCGCATTTGTCCTACGGTCTTAAATTGCAGTTTTTTTGCGAGTCTTTGTAATCCGTAGTCCAGTCTGGCGGGTCTCTGGCGGAATTCCGAGCGTTTGGCTGCTGTGCGGGCGTGGCGTTGTGCGGGACGTTTCCGCCATCGCCTGTTGCCAGAGGCTTTGGGAGTTTGCCGGGTGCTGGCAGCGACTTCTCAAGGCTCACTCAGCCCACCTCTTCAGGGCCAGCGATCGTACCACCGGCCTCTTCGAGGTTTCCTGGCCCTGGAGGGGCTGTTAAGAATGGAACCTTCGGCGACCTTCTTCCGAGTTTCAACGCGGCGGAAACGAGTCATGATCTGTCCGGGAACGTCGCCTGCTGGACGGGGCCTACGCGAAACGAGTCTCGAGGAGTACGGACCCGGCGCCTACGTGTCTGCGCCTGCGGAGACAGGTCTCGACGTGCCCGTGACGTCAACGGGACGTGTGTGCGTGCGTGCGGCTGGTGCGCTCCGGAAGGGAGAGAGGCCGGGCCTAACTGCGGAGAAGACAGGTCTCGACGAGTCCGTGACGTCAACGGGACGTGTGTGCGTGCGTGGG
>JAZHYW010028496.1:0-20156 GCA_037355805.1 Ixodes ricinus | reverse complement strand
ATAGGATTTACGTCTCAGGCAATATATTTGAATTCATGAGTAGGTAGCAAGTTAAACCGGTCATTTTTTTTTCGATCACTGTCTTCTGACTGTCAGCTATGATAAACATATAAAACGAGCTTTTCACAGACAGTAGGAGTTATAGAAATTGAATATTAAACTACTTGGGGACGAAGAATTTAAAATGAAAACTGTTTTAGTTTTGTCAGACACGCTACAAATGGTAAAAATGCATATTTTTGCTAAATAGGATAGTTTCAAGCAGGAGCCAAAAAACCTTGTAATTGAGAAATCCGCAGTTATTGTCAATGAAAACGCAGCAAGAACCAAGTGATTTGGTTCAAAATCTTGTGAAGTTACATGAGCTAGAATGCCTAAATCCAGGCTTATACAGTGACGATGTTAACGTAGTTAAAGCTACGCTTCAGAAATAGGGAAACAGAGAAGTACCAGAGAGTCTTAGTTCGTTCCCTGAAGAAGCGCTTTCTGCTTGGTGATCAGTCTACTCGGAGAGCCCTAGGTTATGACCGATGTTACGCATTAGCAGAAGAAATTGTAGATATACAAAACGGCGGCTTTACACTGAGTGAGCCCACAAGAATTATAAATTAATCTTCAGAACTTTTATACATATATGCTTGGAAAACCAATACCTATAAGTAATGAGTCCGACGTCAAACAACTGTTAGCGTTAATGCCACACCTTAGCGAGGAAGACAAAAGGTTGATAGAAGGCAATAAGACTGAATAAAATCTCAGCTGCTGTTGACTCGCTGCCAAATGGCGAAACACCTAGACCATACGGACTTAGTGAAGAATTTTATAAAAAGTTTCGAGATCAAATATTTCCAGTACTGCTAAACATTTTTAAGAGGCACACGTTCAAAAACTCTCCCACCCTTTTTTATCGTGGACATATACTGTTCTAGTGCCGAAAACAAAAGGAGAAAAAATGTTTAAAATGGAAAACTATAGACCTATCTCCCTCTGTAACGTGGATTATAAAAGTTACGTTAAGGTGTCAAACGAAAGATTGCAGCTGATAATTAAAAACAAAAAATAGCAGACTATCATACTCGCGGTATGCGTGGCAGGGCTATTCAAACAAACAACTATGCTGCGCGTTTTGTTCTGGAGTGCGTGTCAGATCATTGACGACCAGTAGCCAGGGATTTCCCTAGACCCCCCCTAGTTTTCCTGGACACCCCCCTTGAATCTAAAAAAAGGAAAAAATAAAATTTTTTAAACATACATTACGGGTATGAGCATTTGGTTAATAGACGTCTGTAATTTAGCTAGTGGACCAAAAAAGAAACAGTTTTATATTTTATCTAGCCTCGCCTCGCATCGCCTCGCCTCCCCCCCCCCCGAGCCATTGGGACACCCCCCTTGATTAGAATCCTGGGAAACCCCTGCCAGTGGCACTTGGGCAAATAGATCTTTCCAAGGCTTTCGACCAGGTCAGCGATTCATTTTTATTCGCGCTCCTACAATATATAAACATAAGGTAGACGCTTTTAGAATGAGTTCAACTTTGCTATGCACACAGTTCGACAAAATTGATAATAAATAGCCCACAGTCAAACGAAATTAACATAAAATCTTCGGTTATGCAGGGATGCCCGCCATCCCCGCTCTTTTTACACTATACTTAGAACCTCTGTGCCTTAGCATCCTTAAAAGTAAATGTATCCACGGGTATTGCCTGGGCAACGTAGAGGTGAAAGTTCTAGCTTTCGCAAATTAAGTTGTATTTTTCTGTACCAACAAGAATAGTGTTGCAGAAGCAAGGGAGTCAACAGAATGCTACTGCGAAGTGACTGTAGCATATGCAAACGCCTAAAAGTGCAATGGTTTCTGTTATGGTTAGGGGGCAACAGAACCATCAACTTTTGTAGGCATAGGATGGAATCGCGGCCCACTAACGTATACATGGGTTGCAGGTGACGTCATATCCTTTCTCCTTTCTGGTGGCCAAAACCTGCTGCTATACTTCGTTTCACCTTATGTGCGAGCGAAGGCAAAGCTGGAAGCGCGAGCACGAAAGCTCCGTGCCTTCAGGCTTTGCTCGAGCGCGCGAGCTGGGCAAAAACGCAAAAAGCGCTGGTCCCGCGCTTCTAGCTTTGGCTTCGCTCGCAGATAAAGTGAAAGGAAGTATAATGAAGCTGTGCTCACTCGTTTCCGCTCGCTCGCGATGCTCGTGTACTGCTCGTAGAATATGCACAGCAAAGGCTACGCTCGAGGAAGTTCGGCCACCAGAAAGGAGGACCAAATTACGTCAGTGCAACCTATGGTCTGCCGTATCACAAATTCGTAGTAGTGGATCTTATTGGTCATCAATGGCAACTACTATGAAGAGGAAAACAGATGCGTGGAAAGGAAGAGACATATCGATTTTCACAAGGGCAAGGGTCTGTAACATATTTTTAGTCTCAAAGCCTATGTAGTACGTGCTGCAGATGATTCACTGCGCTCGAGCAAACATTCAAAAGTTTCATAGGATTTTTTCAACTTTTACATTGTGCTTGACGTGAGAACCCCTGCAAAGGGATAATTTTTTCATCCCATTTGAGCCTGGCGGGTTAGGATTTAGTCACCTATTCGTCCGCCAGTTCGTGTCACGTTTCGATTTCTTTACTAATATAAACAATGCTTTTTAAGAACTGTACTGCAATTGTGACTTGCCGAGTGCCAAAACTAGTTGGTTGTTTCAACAGTTTAAACTTTTCACGGTAGACCTTGAAACTTTTTGAAAAAGGTGGTTGATACGTTTGACTTTCTTAAAACACGCTTTTCATGACAATGTTCATGTAGTGTACCGAGAAAAACTTTGTCGGCAAGTGTCACAGAGAGCATTTTTCCTATACCAATTGATCGCATTCGTTTTACTTTTGAGCCTATCAGTGATGTTATTAAAATAGTTAAGAAAATGGGAATACCTACATCAGCAAAAACAATTTTCTTTAAATTACATACCTCAACTTTACCTGTCAAGACTTACCTCCAAGAAAAAGGAATGTTTCTATCTTGGACTGTAAATTGTCGATTATGTAACATGTCAGAGACAATCGAACTGATTAAGATGCAACTAATGCAAAGGTGCAAGCGAGCTGGACAAGAATGACAATAATAATCCCTGGAGAAGGGAACAAACGGGACAAAGGACAAACACTAATCTCCAAACACAGCTATAAGTAACTGGTGCGCGACCTAAAGCTGTGTTTGGAGATTTGTGTTTGTCCTTTGTCCCCTTTGTTCCCTTCTCCAGGGATTATTACTGCCACTCTTGTCCAACTCACTTGCACCTTGGCATTAATTGCATCTTAATCATAACCTAAGAAATTGCAGGTCGTTCACCCTTGTTGGTGGCAGGTGGCAGCTCACAAAACCTGTGTGCTCTACTGACGTCTAACCCCTGGTTAGCTCAGTTGGTAGAGCGCTCCACTGGAAATGGAGAGGTCCCGGGTTCGCTATCCGGACCAGGCGGATTTTTTTCGGTCACGCACCGGTCACCTATAGCTGTGTTTAGAGATTTGTGTTTTCCTTTGTCCCCTACTCCAGGCACTGTTATTGACAATCGAACATTGTTTTATATATAGGAGTGACACATTTTTATTCTGGGATGTATTGCAACCTCGACTTACAGATTACAGCCCGCGCTTCCTTCCATTTTCAGAAAACGAAATTATACCGCACGATATGTTCGTGGTAATAGGGCTTCATAGCCTAGGGCGATGTAGAACGATTGACCGGCACGCACGAAAGCCTCGTACGACAAACTCTTTATTTTTGGAACAAGTGGAAAAAGTTAGGATCGTCTGTGTTTCTGAATTCAGCCAACCAGATTAATTTGTCATGTTTGATCAATATCTAGACGTTCCCGATTTCTGAACAACAGTCATTCTGTTTGACTGCGAGTGACGTATTGTAATAACGATAACTTCAGTTATTTGTCCAGTGTAATTGTATATTCTGCTCCGTGAGCAGGTAACATGTGTTGGATGCCGAGTGTATATGCGATGTGTGAGTTTGTAAATGAGATCCTCTTTGAGCTTGTCTGTGTGTTTACGATGAAATGAATGTACTCTTTTACTTATAACTACCATGTCATAAAGTTATAAAGAATACTTGTGGCGCCGAGCAAAGATGTCGGAGTGCGAATCTCATGGTCCGGGCTTCGATTCCCACTGAGCTCCTTGGTGAATCTCTCTTGTTTGGATTGTACGTTCCTATAGTAATGATAATGTAGGAATTATTAGGACTAGTTATGTCTTCTATATTCTGTATGCTCGTGCCCTGCCAGATACGACTATGCATTTTTTTATGTTCCCTTGGCCTGCGCGTAACGCTTTTTCGTCACGCTCGAGCGTCACGCTTTTCCGTGAAATTCAGCCAACAGACACATTGCGCGTTAAAAATAAAGTGTTGCTTGGTCTGCTTCCGCGGAATCAAAGCCGGGGGCCAGCAGCGTCGGAAAACGCCTCACCAACCGGCCAGAAAATAACAATGAACAGAAACGTGAAATTTCGTGCGCGCGCTTTCCCGTTAGCGATTCACTCATCTAACACGGTGGTGCGGTGGTCAGCTGTATATACAAAGCAGCTACATTAGATCCACGGGGTTTCTCGCTCTCTCTTCTCTTTTGTAATTCCAGGTTCCTAGGTATCGTGCCACCAAAAAGACGTGGCGAGTCAGCCGCGTACGCAGCAGTCCGAAGCAGCACGCGGCGTTGCACTCGACCGCCGCGATGCGTTTGCTAAGCGCACACGCGAAGCCGCCCGTCCACCCAATGCGCGCTGGCCAGCACGTGCAGGAGGAAATAAATGGACACGAAATCACAACCGTCCCCCTCCTCCCCACACCCTTTTTCTCACGCCCGCATGGCGCTCACGCGCTGCTTGGGGAAGGGCCAACACCGGGAGCGCACGCGCACGAGGGTGTTTTCCCCTCGAGCCTTTTTACGCGTGCGTTCGCCGGCGCACCTTCCTCGACTCTTCGAAGTTGTTGGAACTCCTCGAGGAACTCTCGCCTTGGGGCGAGGCGGCAGCCGCCTCCGCACACCTGGGAAAATTCTCGTATCGCTTTCAGGCGCAAATGGTTTTAGCGCAATGCTTATAATAACCGGTAAAGGATGAGGATTGCCCACGAGGCGCGCGGTGCGTTGCCGGCGCCCGGTGGTCGAGCGCAAACCTCGGCCGGTTCGCAACTTGGCGTCGTCACGCAACGCTGTCCGCCGTCTTGCTTCGCGTCCTCCTTGCCCCTCCTCCCTCCTCCCACACGAATGTACAAGCACCGTTCTCCCCATTTCTATGGATTTTTATTCGTTCTGTCCGTCTCGCTCGTTTCTAATCAGGGTCGGCGATAATTAATGACCACAAAACGGCCAATTGCGTGGTGGTTCCTCCCGCCGCTGAAGATAGCCAACAGGGTTTTGTTTATTTATTTATTTTTTCGCCGCGTTTTTGCGGCGGGCAAATCGCGAGAATGGCGTGCGCATTTTGGGGGAAAAAGCGATCGATTCGGTATTCTGTTGTCTCGTCCAGGATGTGTTGGTTCGAAGTGTTCAATAATGCCTTTTGTGCAATGGCTAAGAACATGAAGCTGAACCGGTGGAACGGCGGTGCTTAAGAAAATGAATAGTCCGATCACACTAAGCGTTCGGCGCATGCGTGACGCCACCATAACTTCAGTTCACACGAGGCACATGGCCGTGCATGCGAGGGCTCGTGCCGTCTCGTGCTCTACACGCGCAGAGCTGCAGCGAGGTTGTCGCACGTACAAAAAAACCAAAGTTCTCTCGATGCACTGCGGCAGCGATGGTGTTGTTAAACTGACTGGTGAGATCGGTCTATTGGAGCGGTGAGTAAAAATTGAAGAGCTTTTTGATCCCCCATTCCTGGTGAGCAAACATGTCCTTAGTTCTGACTTGGCTTGATTTAAACCCATAGCCTGTTGCAACATAACGAACGCTAAAAAAAAAAACTCCAACTCACAAAAAACAGCGACGTTTGGCTTAGTGCTTAATGCGCCCAATGTGTTGACTGCGTTAACTGCAACTATTCGCAGCTTCAACGCTCTATGGATGGAGGGCAGTAGTCCCGAGATGGCGGAGATGGGGAGTGATTCTCCAGGATATCCCGTGCGCCTGCTCGCTGATATTTGTTGCCTGGAACCTATGGGGGTGGACTTGGTTCGAACTTTGTCGAACTTTTGTTAAGAAGTTCGAAGTTTGTCGAACTTTTGAACTCAGCTCGTTCGAAAGTTCGAAAATCATCGAATTTTTTATGTAATAGGTTGAAGGTTTCGAAACTCTGCGAGCCTTTCGAACCCCTTATTTCAGTGCTGCGCCGTCATTTGCTTTCAAAATCTTTGCCCTCCCCTCCATGACCTCGGGAAAATAGTCCGTTCGTACTGGACGTCTGGTAGCGACGTCGTTTTTAAAACACATTTTGAATGTGGAGCCCTTTACTAAGTTTTTTGTGTTGCAACAAACTATACTCTGTTTCACCTTATGATGTACCGCAGGAAAGGCTACAAGCGCGAGCTTTTTGCTCTGGGGCACATCTCGGCGGCACAAGCTCTCGTGACTTAATAGCGGCTGCCAATGCTATGGGCTCGCTCTTCTAGCCTTCGCTGCGGTACAACATAAGGTGAAACGAAGTATATACAACGAGAAAGGAAAAGGGGCTAATTCCTATGCAGAGCGAAATGGAGATGATTGGAATAGCTTAGCCGCCGCCACGGAACGATGCCAGTCGATACTGATGGAACAAAACAAACCAATAAAGGGAGGGAAGAAAGAGCGATTTGACAGCATCAGATGCTCATTTTTCTAATTGTTAACAGTTTGAAAATTTGCTTTGTTTTAACGCACACATACATTAGAAACTTCATGAAACGTTCCCAGGGAGACTGCTTACATAAATTACTTTTTCCACACTTTGTAGGTGTATTATAGAAATTTAGGTGCGACAAAATGTGGCCCTATAAAGCAAAAAAAAAAAAACGAATCTAGAAGTGAGACTTAAAACATAGTTTCAGAAAATTGAATTAGTTACTACGAACCGTACCTTGAAGTGTAGTTACGGTTATCAAAAGGGAAAACAAAACCCACTTACATGGGCAAAAAAGTATAAAAAAAGAAACGTTTATCAATCCAACCTTCTCATATTGCGTATTATACGGCAAGCACTCCCACGATCATACACGGAACAGATTTTCTCGCAGATAATTGCGTGTCCTGTAATACTGAATATTCAACTGAACTCTCAGAACCTAATTCTAGTTCCATTTATAACTCCATTACACGGTGGGCCCTCCGCAGCAAATGGGTTTGAGATGCTAAGCTAAACAAATCCGGTCAAGATTAATGAAGATCAGAAACGCTCGCGTGTCACGGACATGAACTGCCGAAATTTAAAACAATTAAAAGATAAAAAAGAAACATCCCGCAATAATAAGGGGGTCCCACAATTGCGATGGCCAAAATCGAGCAATCATTGTTTTTCCCCGACGTATTTACCTTTCCGATATTTCGCTGTATGGCGCGGGCCCAATTAAGGAATTGAGATTAAAAACGAATGGTCGTCCGCTTCGTCCCGCTTTAATTTTTTTCTTGAGCGCAAAGGAAAACAACGCGAGCCCCGGCAAAGTGGTTTCGTCGTCCAAATGGAGCTTCGTAAAACGATTACTCTTCAGATGAGCCGCTCGAATCGGAGAAAATGGGTTTTGAGATATTTGAACCACTGAAATCGTTGCCGCAACGCCAAGCTAGCTTGAAGCTGCGTCTGCACACGATTAACTGAAAAAAAAAGAAGTCCGGAGTAACAAGGTAGTGACAGCGATGCTTCAATTCCATGTCGAATGGAGTCAATATTCGTAACATAAGAATTACTCACATATCTACCGTTCTAACATTTTGAAAAAAGAAAAAGCAGGGCGCGTTTTAATATAATGTTTGAGACTCACATTTCCGCAGAAAATGGTGAGTCTCCATATCTACGAAACTGCGAACCTACCAAAAACTTTTATGCACTTTCCAAAAAAAAAAGAAAAAGAAAAAGCTGCAGAAGAAATGTTGAAAAATTGCGGAAAACCGTTAAAAATTAGTAAATTTATGGCGCAGGCCAGGCTTGTCCGTGTTAACACCACGTTTGAATGTTTGACCGCATAATATCTCAATGGCGTCGTAATTGTTATTCTCATTGACAACAATTTTGTTGAGAGTAGGCAAAAACAATGTCACCATCACTCTAACTTACCGCGAAAATTAAACTATTTACGATTGATAAATGTAAACCCTAGAGAATTCCTTAGACCGCCAGAAAACGCGCTATCGTGACTTGAAAACCGCTAGAAATGTAGAGTTTTAGGATTGTGCACGGGAGGCAAACGGTGAGCGTTTGCGTTAGTATTGCGTGCTCCGCGCTGCGCACGCCCGTCTTCGCCATGCGCCGATTCAAGACGGCAGTTTGGGCTCCGCGCAGGCGCAGTTTAAAACATCCAAGGCTAAGGCACAGTGCTTATTGTGTTTGCTCGTGTACGCTATACTAAAACTTACTAATTCCGCCAACCGCAAAACGGCCATTTCTTTCTCCATAGACAACTCAGAGAATTACTACATTTAGCGAGAAAACTGCTAAATTGGCAGCACTGATGAAGGCAGCCAATCGCGGCAAACATTAGAAAAAATACTAGCGAATGAAGCAGCTCAAAATATTGATAAAAAAAGCGATGAGCTCAGGAAAATTAAGCATGGCGTTTCACTTGTACATTGTCCCTGCATGTATACATCGCCTGTTCCAGATCTGATAGTATACTTATCTGCGTCATTCGCTGAAATCCTTTTATTTCTCGTCGTGATTGGCTACCTCCACGTTGTGCAGGAAAGTGAACTCCTTACTCTGCATTTTTTGTTCCTTCTGCCAGGACTACCTGAAGCACGCTGTACGCGTTTCGCTTGTGGCACTCTTGTTATAACATCCAGGGCAGAACAGTCTCGTGAGTAGTTCTGAAATCTATGTTGTACCTTTACTTTCGTGTTGAGGTGTAATGCATGAGCAGTAAGTTGTTCCGTGCTGTTCGAAATATTGCCACGCGCGTCGGCGAGCAAGCGCGTGCGTGGCCGAGTGGTTACCGCGCTTGACTTTCGTGCGGAGGCCCAGGGTTCGATTCCTGGGGGCTCCGAATTTTGTTTATACTTTCAGTTTATTATTCTGGTGAATTCGAGAACATTATTGTTTATTCTAGCCCCGAAAGTTCTACGCGTCGAACCTTCCACGCCGATTATTCCAGAAGCCCACGCGTGTACATAAGGGGCTTCGCGTGGCGAGCCAAAGTCAGTTTCGCCTCAGCGTTCGATCTTGCTGCATCGCCGCCTTCGACGGCCGCGACGCTCTGTTGGTCTCTCTTTTTCCCTTTTATTTTTGGGCACAAGTTCGCCCCATTAAACGTTTAGTTTCTTCAGTTATTATCGCCTCATCACTTGTCATTCGTGACATTTTGGTGGAGGTGCGGGGTACTGCATGTCCGTGAAGCGCACCCCTCCAAGTTCCCGCAGTACAAGCCCGAACCCAAGCTCCGGAGGACCCGACGAAGACCAGATCGAGGCCCGGTTCAGTCGTCGCACCCAAGGCCTACCCCCTGGAATTCGGACTTCTGCCACCCAGGACCAGGCAGCCAACGACGCCGACAATGGACGACCAGCAGTCGCAAACCCCGGCCGTTTCTAACATCATTTACCTGCCCGTCACACCACGAACTCCGACGCCCTTCCACGGTGAAGCTCACGAAGACCTAGAAGACTGGCTGCATCATTATGAACGTGTAGCCCGCCACAACGGATGGACGGATGAGCACCGCCTCCAGAACCTCTACTTCGCGCTGGAAGGCACCGCGAGGCACTGGTTTGAAAACCACGAAGCCTCCTTTACTTCGTGGGAGCCATGCGCCGCCGAACTGAAGCGGACGTCTCATCAACTAACACCGTCGGCAGCGAGCGGAGGAACTTCTTCGAACAAGGGTGCAGGGCCCCACCGAAAGCGTGACCAGCTTTGTCGAAGATGTCCTGCGTCTAAGTGCCCGGGCCGAACCGGAAGCCACCGAGGAGAAGAAACTTCGCGCTCTCATGCGTGGGGTGAAGGGTGAAATTTTCGGAGGACTGGTACGCAACCCCCCGACGACTGTCAATAATTTTGTTGCCGAAGCCACCAATATCGAGCGCGCCCTGACAGCCCGAGAAAGCCACTACCACCGAATCGCCGGCGCCTGGTGCTCCATCTGCCGCTGCTTCCCTTCTCGACCTGAACACCAGCGGTGTCGACAGCTTTCGGGAGATCGTCCGTGAAGTCGTCCGGGAAGAACTCCGCAAGATACTCCCCACTGCGGATCGGCCGACCTCACTGTCGCTCGCTGAGGTCGTCCGAGAAGTAGTTCACCGGGCCTTCCAACCTGAGGTTCCGATCAACACGACGACCCCAGAGGAACAGACTTTGAGCTACGCCGCCATGGCCCGACGACCGCCGCAAGCTAACCACCACGCCACTGCGCCACCCCGACGAGACCCTCCGATGCCGCAACATCCTCGACGACAGGAGAGACAAGTCCAGGACGTACGCCCGGAGCGACCCTCGCCGAGGAAGACCGACGTGCACTCTAAGAAATAATGGAGGAAAAAAGTAGCAACGGCGCGTCTTCCTCCCTTCTACTGACGCGCCCCCAAGCGGACACGAGAAGAAGGGAGGAACGAGACGTTTTCCTCCTTCTCCAAGCAGACGGGAGGAAGCTCTCGCCCTCCCGACTCATCTTCTTTCGGTTTCGTTTTTCGAGCAGGTTGCGCACGTTGTTTAATAAATGCTGTTGAGTTGATTGAGCTTCAGCGGCAGCGAAGGCAGCCTGCAATTCCGTCTTCTAGTCCAAACGTGCAGAACATTTCGGTTGCGTTGACGTTTTTACCAGTAATTTTATCAAACGAGCAAACGAAGTCGCTAGAAACAGCGAAGTTCCGGAGCAGTGCCAGCAGCGCCACGTACACTGGGTAGAATGGCCGTCTCCGGATTGCGGGGATTGCGGGACTCACGCGGAGCTACAGTAGCGAAACCACGCGGAAATCTGTAGATCGACGTTTTCGACGTTATGGAAATCGCAGAAACTGCGTCCAAGACTGGCAGGTTTTGCTGCCGGCTGCCTGGGTGCCTTCCGTGCTGAGTTCGGTTCTATTTTCCGATGCCGAGTGCAACCGGCGTTCAACGTGGTTCTGTATTTGTGCGTGTCAGCAACATAGCAGCAACATCGACGGCAGTGTTGTGGGTTGTGAACAGAAGACCGGAATTATCGCCGATGTGATCGTGTGTTCGCGTATCAGTGGTGTAACAACAAGATGAGATGACGTAAACTGTCGGGCATTGATGCCGCTGGTCGGGCCGTGATCGGAGGGGGCGGGGTGTCGCAGGTTGACATTCCGCTTTACATTAAAAAGTTTAATACCACTCGAGGGATTAGGTGCAATCGATCGACGTGCGGAGTGCGGATAGTCATGTCGGAATGCTGGTCTGAACAGTAAGCTCCTATCGTACAGTGGCCAATGTGACTGTCGGTTGTCTCGTCCCCGAAAGCGATTGCGCTCTAGGGAAAGGACTGAACAGTACGAAATCGTGACGGAAAGTGCGTATACGCGTATTTACAATGTGGAATTTTAGCATTAAAAAAAAAGCTACCCTTTATTTTGCTGTTTATATATACTACGGTTCCTGGAGAAACTGCCCTCCAAGTGGCGCGCTGGGATGAGCGCTAGAAGTTTTCGAGCTCGCCACGGCGTAGCTCCGTGCAGTTAACACCTGCCGCAAGTCGCGGCTTTGACTGCATTCAAGTTGATCGAAAAGCGATTTCTCAGCCCGTGAAGCATCGCTTCCAGCTGAGTGAATATCCGCTCTACAGAGATTAATTCAAGACGGCAATTGCAGCCTTGCGCGAACAGCACAAATAGAAAAACAAACACTACAATAGAAATACAGGCTACGACGTGCCGTGCGGGGAAACAAACTCATGGCTCGAACCGCATTGGAGCGGCTTGATTTATTGGCTTTCAAATAATTACGGCATGATCGAGCGCTTGCTTTTTAATAAGAGATTCATCCCCTGAGCCATTCAAAATACTCTCAGAGGTATGACATTGCTGTAAAAAAATCAACATGCTGGGAATATTTTTTGTTGCTTATTCAGTCACCGAGAAATTCCGAACGTTCAAAACGACCAGTATAAAAGACGGAAACGCAGAGCTCGGGTATAGTGTTCGTGTTAGTGTGCCGTTGTATTGATGTTTGTATCTGCAATGTTTGTGTATGTGCTCAATGTATGTTCACCTGATGCTTGTAGTATGCGTAGTGTGTGTATTGTAGAGGTTCCCGAAGATCCCGAAGCGTAATGGTGGCCTGAGAAGATAAAAATATTTTTTGTAGAACATGAATTGGGCTGTACCTAGCGCCACCTAGCCTAGCTACTTGCAATTACTCTGCTTGACCCTGCCATCTGGTGGCAAGCGATTTAACCTTCTTTCACGCTACGCGATAAACAGCGGCTTCGAGTTTGTTCTTTTGAGGGCGGCTTTTGGTTTCGCGGATTGAGTTTGCCATTCCTCCGTGATGTGCGGTTGACGAAGGAATTGTGACTCGAGGAACATCAAAGGTAAGACGTGAAGTGCGCGAAGTTAACTAGGTATCGGTTGTCTCCGTTTAACATCGCAGTGCTGTCGGCGAGAAGACTGAGTAACTGCTTTCGAAACGCAAGTTTCTGTACCTGTGGGGGAATCTGGCTTCGGAAATAAACACAGTTCGCGGAAAGCTCGTGTTACGCTTTTATTTGCTGCTCCTCTCGTCCCGTACAAGAGACGTAGCGTCCTCGTTAAGCCTTATTGAGCTCGATTTGCTCGATTCAGGGCCGCCATAATGAGATGCAGGCGACGGAGGAACTAGTTGCTCCCCTGCTTCGGGGACGAAAGTTTCTCCCTTTCTGAAGGAACATAGGTTACAAGACCGTTCCTCCCCTAAGGGAGGACTATTGATACCCTTTTTTCTAAGAGTGTGTGGCGAACGGCCGACCGACGCCCGTTGTGCTATCACTGCGGTGAAGCCGGCCACATTTACCGTCGATGCCCCTACCGACAACTGGGGCTGCGCGGGTTCCACCCGAACGACCCGCGCCCACGGTACGACGAACGGCCTCGCGACATCGAGGAGTACCTACGACGTTCGCCCATCTTCTACGCCGCCTCTCCGCCGTGAGTCCCGCTCACCGTCGCCCAGACGTTCAGCGTCTCCAGCGCCACGACCCCGCCGAGAGAGCCTGTCTCCCCTGCGTCGCCGGGAAAACTAAGTGCGGCAACGCCTGGAGGTGGCGTTGCCGAAGACGACCGAAGCAAAGAGCCTCCAAGAACGACGGAGCGCTCCCACTCTTCCGACGCTACGCATCGCAATGACGCCCCTGCAACGGTGTCCAACAACCTAAACGTCGTCATCGACGGCCACGACGCATCAGCACTCGTGGACACCGGAGCAGACTACTCAGTCTTGAGTGGGAGGCTCTCTCGCCGCCTACGAAAAGTGACAACGCCGTGGGAAGGCCCCCAGATACGAACCGCCGGTGGGCACCTCATCACACCAGTCGGGAGATGCACTGCCCGCGTCGAGATCCACGGTGAGACCTGCCCTGTGAAGTTCGTCGTTCTGCAAGACTGTGCGAGGGACGTTATCCTCGGAATGGACTTTCTCTGCGAGTATGGCGCCGTCATCGACCTCGGAGCAAACCGGTTGACGCTACGAAAACCTGTTTCACCACAGGAGGAACCCCAAGCTACTTCATCCGCGGTCCGAGTCCTCGCAAGCCACGTGAACTTACCGCCGCGGTCGAGTGTTTTCGTGCCCGTCGGGGTCACCGAAGCTTTCTGCGGCGAAGTTCTGCTCGAGGGAAGCCTCCAGTTGCTTCTAGGAAGAGGAATCGGCGTCGCAAGAGGAGTGGCTGAACTCCAGGATGGGCGCACCATGGTCCTCGTGACGAACTTCCGACAAGAAACGCAACACCTCACGAAAGGTGCCGCTGTGGGCCACGTCGAGGAACTTCGAAACTCCGCCGCAATCGCCGTGATCGCTGACGAATCATCGCCACCTCAGCAAGACATTGCGCCGCCAGCGCAGCTCGACATCGACCCGAAGCTTCCAGGCCCGAAACGACGACAGCTGATTGACCTCCTCGCCGAATACAGCGACTGCTTCGCGAAGTCGTCGAAGGTGCGCCAAACCGCCGTTGCGAAGCATCGCATCATTACCGAGGACGACGCGCTCCCTGTGCACCGATCGCCGTACAGAGTCTCCGTAAAAGAAAGGAGGTCATTCAAGAGCAAGTGCAAGAAATGCTGAACGACGACATCATCCAGCCTTCAAGCAGTCCGTGGGCCTCTCCAGTCGTGCTTGTCAAGAAGAAGGACGGAACGCTTAGGTTCTGCGTGGACTACCGACAGCTGAACGCGGTAACCAAGAAAGACGTATATCCACTCCCCCGCATCGATGACACACTAGACCGGCTGCGCCACTCCGGTACTTTTCATCGATGGATCTGAAGAGCGGTTACTGGCAGATCGAAGTCGACGAACGGGACCGAGAGAAGACAGCTTTCGTCACGCCGGATGGACTGTACGAGTTCAAGGTGATGCCTTTCGGACTATGCACGGCGCCAGCAACTTTCCAGCGTGTCATGGACACCGTACTGGCAGGACTGAAGTGGCAGAGCTGTCTTGTCTACCTTGACGACGTCGTTGTGTTTTCAAGTGACTTCGACGAGCACTTGCGGCGACTCCGAGCTGTACTCCAAGCCATACAGACCGCACGACTCACCCTTAAGCCGTCCAAGTGCCGGTTCGCCTATGACGAACTGAAGTTCCTAGGCCACGTGGTTAGTAATGACGGCGTCCGCCCAGACCCCGAGAAGACTCGCGCCGTTGCGGCATTTCCAGCGCCTTCAGACAAGAAGGCCGTGCGAAGATTCCTAGGACTTTGTGCCTACTATCGACGCTTCGTTCGGGATTTCGCAAGAATTTCCGCACCGCTCACAAAACTTACGAAGGACGCCGAGAAGTTTGAATGGGCCGAGGAGCAACAGCACGCATTCGACGAGCTGAAGCAACGACTCCAGACTCCTCCTGTTCTTGGACACTTCGATCAAGATGCGGAAACCGAGATTCATACGGACGCAAGTAACGAAGGCCTTGGCGCGGTACTGGTTCAAGTGCAAGAAGGCACCGAGCGAGTCATCGCCTACGCCAGTCGGACACTGTCCAGGGCGGAGAGAAATTACTCCACGACTGAAAAAGAATGTCTGGCGGTCGTCTGGGCCATCACGAAGTTTCGCCCGTACTTATACGGGAGCCCTTTCCGCGTTGTCACGGACCACCACTCGCTCTGCTGGCTTGCGAACCTAAAGGACCCTTCAGGACGTCTCGCTCGATGGAGCCTCCGACTGCAGGAGTTCAACATGACTGTGGTCTACAAGTCAGGCCGCAAGCACAGCGACGCCGATTGCCTGTCCAGAGCCCCTGTCGAGACATCCTCCGGTAGCAGCGACGACGATGACGACGAGTGCTTCCTAGGCGCGGTGAACACCGACGACATGGCGCGACGTCAAAGAAGCGATCCTGAGTTGCGCGCCCTAATCGAGCACCTCGAAGGACGAGGGGGTACTATCCCCCGTGTCTTCTTGAGGGCCCTGCCGACCTTCGTCCTCCGACAAGGTGTGCTTTACAAGGAGAACTTCGGAGACAACAGCTCGCCATGGCTGCTGGTAATCCCTGCCGACCTTAGAGAGGAGATATTCCAAGCCTGTCACGACGACCCAACGGCTGGGCACCTTGGCTACAGCAGGACGCTCGCCAGGATTCGAGAAAAGTATTACTGGCCGAGGCTACCGAAGACCGTTCACCTCTACATTCGATCATGCCACGAGTGTCAACGACGAAAAAAACCGCCGACGAAGCCGTCAGGACTTCTGCATCCGATTGCTCCCCCGTCCAGACCGTTCCAGCAGATCGGAATGGATTTACTTGGCCCTTTCCCACCGTCAACGTCGGGAAACCGCTGGATAATCGTCGCCACAGATTATCTTACACGGTACGCCGAGACGAAAGCCCTTCCATCAGGTACGGCTGTGGAAGTCGCCAAGTTTTTCATCGAGTCCATTGTCCTCCGGCACGGCGCCCCCGAAGTCCTCATTACCGACCGTGGATCATCGTTCATGGCCCAGCTGACGCAAGAGATCCTTCGTCTCAGTGGCACCGGCCACCGTCGAACCACTGCGTACCATCCGCAGACAAATGGACTAACAGAACGGCTGAACAAAACCATCGCCGACATGATCTCAATGTATGTCGACGTAGAGCATAAGACTTGGGACGAGGTGTTACCCTACGTCACATTTGCTTACAACACGGCGGTGCAGGAGACAACAGGAGTAACACCGTTTCAGCTGGTGCATGGCAGAAAAGTGTCGACCATGCTCGACGCAATGCTACCCCACGAGCCAGCTGACGATGGGATACCCGACGCCCAGGTGGTTGCTCAACGAGCCGAAGAAGTCCGCCAGCTCGCCGGACTCCGAATTCAAGACCAACAACGTGTCGACGCTGCCCGGTACAACCTTCGCCGGATCGACGTTCGCTTCAAGCCCGGAGACCGTGTGTGGGTTTGGACCCTGTTAAGAATGGAACCTTCGGCGACCTTCTTCCGAGTTTCAACGCGGCGGAAACGAGTCATGATCTGTCCGGGAACGTCGCCTGCTGGACGGGGCCTACGCGAAACGAGTCTCGAGGAGTACGGACCCGGCGCCTACGTGTCTGCGCCTGCGGAGACAGGTCTCGACGTGCCCGTGACGTCAACGGGACGTGTGTGCGTGCGTGCGGCTTGGTGCGCTCCGGAAGGGGAGAGAGGCCGGGCCTAACTGCGGAGAAGACAGGTCTCGACGAGTCCGTGACGTCAACGGGACGTGTGTGCGTGCGTGGGGCTTGGCGCGCTCCGGAAGGGGAGAGAGGCATGACCTAATTGCGGAGGACCATGGCTACGACGCACTTCTGGCTACGACGCGGCGGACTTTGCTACGACGCACTTGACGGCGGGTTGCTGCTGCGCACCTGCTGCCCTGGCGGGGAGTGAGGGAGAAAACGGACCCTATATAAGGCGGAGCGCGAGTCTGCTCAGGAGTTCTCTCGGATTTGACGACTGTATCGCAACCATGTAATTAAACCGTTCGTTACGTTACCAATTCTCCCACCTCCACTGGACCCCTGGGTTCTTCACTTCGGGGAATGGTCGTCGTCACGAGCCAGGAAGCTCCCGGACGTGCGGCATCAAACCCCGCCTCTAACAACTGGTTGGCAGCGGTTGGGATCGGACCATGCGACATCGTGCTACATCTGCGGGTGAGCGTTTGGACTTTGCTTTGAGATTCGCCAGGCTTCAGATTATGGGTAATTAATTTTGAACTGCTGGGAATCCTTAGTGTTTGACTCGTGCGCTAGGTTTAGGTACAACCTCGCGACAAGTTTTAGAACAAAGCCAAAGCTAAAGAGCAGCGATCATGGATCTAATGAGGTTACTGAGAACAGATTTATTCTGTTTATGTGAAGAATTGGGTGTGGAGGTGGAGCAAAAGATGAAGAAATCTGAGATCAGTAAAGCGATTTCAGAGAGCGCAGAAGTAGAGGAAATTAAAATTGCGTGGGAACTGCTTCTGAACGCTAAGAGCGAGGCTGCAGCGAGAGAGGAACGAGGAGCAGGCTGCAGCGAGAGAGGAACGAGAACGAGAACGAGAGCAGGCTGCAGCGAGAGAGGAACGAGAACAGACTGCGGCGAGAGAGGAACGAGAGCGGGAGCAGGCTGCAGCGAGAGAGGAACGAGAACGAGAACGAGAGCAGGCTGCAGCGAGAGAGGAACGAGAGCAGGCTGCGGCGAGAGAGGAACGAGCGGAGCAGACTGCAGCGAGAGAGGAACGAGCAGCGCTAAAAAGGTTAGAGTTAGAGATGGAACAACAGCGATTAAACTCACAGAACAGTAGAGTTGGGACTCCGGTGCGAGCAAGTGAGACCGAGTCGTATCAAATGAAGAAGCTCATGCAGCCGTTTAAAGTTGGGGAAGACGTGGGCCTGTTCTTAGTGAACTTTGAGAGGACATGTGAGAAGTTGAGCTTCGCCCCAGAAACGTGGCCGCAACGGCTTTTGACTTTGTTGCCCTGTGAGGCTGCAGAGGTTGTCGCGCGCCTTAGTGCTGGAGACGCGGACGACTACGACAAGGTGAAGTCCAGCCTTTTGAAACGGTACCGCCTTTCTGCCGAGGCGTTCCGTCAAAGGTTTAGAAACGCATCCAAAAAGAGCAGCGAGGGCTACTCGGAATTCGCTTACGGGCTTAAAACCAATTTGATAGAATGGTTGAAGAGCGAGGAAGTGTACGAAAGCCGAGACAAGGTAGTCGAGTGTGTGTGCCTCGAACAGTTCTTTCGTAGCATTCCGCAGTCAGTCAAGCTCTGGGTGCAGGACAGGGTAGGAGTCGACTCTGTCGAAAGGGCCGCTGAGCTAGCCGAGGAGTACGCAACGCGTAGAAAGCTGAGCGGAGAGGAAAGCGAACCCGGCCGGAGCGATCAGCGCAAGACCTTCCGACAGGGAAACGGCTCGCGAGAAAACGGGCCCGAGAAGCCCGAAGCAGGACAAAAGGTCCCAGAAAAGAGCGCAGAACACTCGAACGGAGACGAGGCGCGGAAAAGCCAAACAGGGCAGTTCGAGGCAAGGAAGCCGTTCCTGTGCTACAACTGTCAGGAGCCGGGACACACAGCGGCCAGATGTAAGAAACCGCGGGTTGTGTTCTCGACCGTGACCGGTAGTGACGAGGACCTGGAGCTCCTTCGTCCCTATCTTCACGAGCTCCAGGTAAACGGAAAGCCGTGCAGGGTGCTTCGTGACAGTGCAGCGACGATGGACGTTGTTCATCCGTCGTATGTAACGACATCCGATTTTACTGGAAAGGTAGTTTGGATCAAGCAGCTGCTCGAAAAGCACAGTGTCTGTCTGCCTATGGCGACGGTAAGGATAACTGGCCCGTTCGGAGAGCTAGTGACAGAGGCGGCTGTCTCGCAAACAGTCCCGTTGGAGTATCCTTATTTGTTTTCTAACCGGTCAGAATTCCTGCTGCGCGAGAGGGGTCAACAACTGGGAGAGGGACTAGTTCAGTCAGGTACGAGGTCCAAATCGCGTCAGCTCGCCCCTTTGTTGACGAGTGATCCAGAGCCAGAGGCAGCTGTCGGGGAGCAGGCACTACCAGAGTTCGAGGCAGAGAAACGGGATGAGAGGAACCAGATTGTAGAACAGCCTGACCTCGTAGCACTAGAAAGTGTACGCCGTCCCAACGAGCCGGCGAAAAAGGCGGAGGAAGACGGGATCAGTGAAATATCTCTCGTAGCTCCGGCGTCACGTAACTTTGGTCCTCTGCTACGAGCAGACGGAGTGTCTTTGATAGTCGAGCAGAAGAGCGACCCTAGTGTGTCAGGGTTTCGCGGTACAGCTCAGGAGATTGCTAGGACCAATGTGACGGGGCATGAAAAAGGCGGATTGTTTTATCGGCGCTATAAGGACCGCATTTTCACGTCTAGAAATCACGTGAAAATCGATCACTACGACTTCAGGGCAAGAAAAAGGAAAGGCAAATTTAACGGCAATGCCGATGGGTTGAGCAGATTTTTCTGGCATCACGAAAAACAGTAGGGATGATCTCAGAGGTCTTCGTCATCCACGGGAATGAGGATCAAAGTGGGGGCACTTCGTTAAAACCCCAACAAGACCTCACAAATTGCAAAAAGTTTTTGTCTTTTGTATTTTGTTCATAGTGACCTCTTTGGAAAAATGAGTTGTGTTTTGGCGACAGCGGGTCTCGATACCCGCAATTGTCCTAAGGTTTCAAATTTGTAGTTTTTTTGCAAATTTTTGTAATCCGTAGTCCAGTCTGGCGGGTCTCTGGCGAATTCCGAGCGTTTGGCTGCTGTGTGGCGTGGTGTTGTGTGGGACGTTTCCGCTAATGCCTCCGTTGTAAGAGGTTTGGGAGTTTGTTTGGTGCTTGCAGCGACTTCTCAAGGCC
>JAZHYW010028493.1:0-133318 GCA_037355805.1 Ixodes ricinus | reverse complement strand
AAAAAGGCTCGAGCTGCACCTAAGCACTTCCTATGAGTTGTGGATGCGAAAGAATGCACGTCGCTCTTCCGCTCCCTTCTTTCGTCTGCAGCGTACTTGCGTCGACGGTCGAGCGCGCGCGCTGTCCTCGGCGCGCTGATCTTGGGCGTGGAGTGGTGGAGCCACTGCCTCGCGGACACGCAGCGCCATGGGGTGGCGGTCGATGAAACTGACTCGCAGCGGCCAATGGAAGCCTCGTCGGCGCGCGCCAGCCAATGGGACCGAAGCCGAAATCCATCAGCTTTACTCCGCTCCTTTGGGATCGGGGAAACTAGGTGCCGTTTAGCTAGGCTTTTCGCGTGGTTTCATAGCTGGGAGCTGGCTTCACTTGAAGAAAGGATTTAAGGTGCCGTTTGGCGCGGCCTCAAAGCTGATGACGTCGGCTCGCTCTATGGGACAGTTAATGCTTTCGCATTAAAAAACAACGATGTTTGTGGTGGATCTCAGGACAAAGATTGGAGCAGCCTGTTGCCATGCATCGCAGCAAGATGAAAAATAGTTCGCTTGAAATTGAAACTAAACAGAACAAGTCATTTTGAGTAGCGAAGCCAAAAAAGTCAAAAATAGGCATTTATAGGCAGGAAACGGTAATTTAGGCTCAAACGCCAACATGGGCATTTATAGGCACTATAAAACCGCTCTTCAAGTGCTTCTTAACTCATGATTCGTGCTCATATATAAAAAAGGCACGATAGGGACCAAAGTAACAAAATAGGCATTTTCCTAAAGATCCGGCGTCTAGTAATGACGTTCATCCCCAAAGTCAATTGGCTTCACCTCAGTCATATCAGTTTGCCCCTTTTCTCATATTACAGCTTCTCTGCAGTGTTCCATAAGAGCATCAATGCGCAACAAAACTCATTGAGCCTGACCATGCTGTGAGGGTGGCAGCCCACTTCCAGATGACGTGTGATAACGATCTTCAGTTCTCCTTACTAAAGGCACCTTAGCAAATGTACCTTTACGCTGCTGTATGAATAGGTATTATAACGACGAAAATAATCCTTGGAGAATGGGAACAAGGGGGACAAAGTTGGTATTATACTCCACTCCCGCGGACATAAATGTCCCTTTGGCTAAGGGACCTGGCTGGTTCAAACATTTGCGACGGTTTCGTTTACAGTAACTAAAACGACAAAAATGACCAGAACGCCGGAACATTCGTCGGGACCGGTTTGGACAAAGGACGGACAAAGTTCTAAATTACCCGCTTTCGAGACGTACAACCGAGAAAAAAAACGTATATATAAAAAAAATATCGCCGTCTTTTGCGATGGTCTGCGATAAATGCTTTAGGAAAAGCACCCCTCGGGGGAATCTCTTCATCATTACTCGTACGTACAGATGGTTTACGCCGGCGAGGGTGCGGATTGTGGCGCGTATGTGTGCGTTGATGGGGAGAAGCGATGGTACGACGGCGGCACCGCCGGTGGCGAAAAGGAACGCCCTGCGCCACTTGTGCTCTGGAAGAGCATTCGCTGCACACACTGAACCGTACAAAGACATATACACGCACAGACATGCTTTCAGCATTTGGATCTCTCCCACTGTGGTTCCTCCCAACCCCCGAACAAACTTCCAAAAAACATTGCTGCTAAAAAAAAAAAAAAGATAAAAAAACCTAATGGCCTGCTTGGTTCGCTTGGCCCGCGTTGACCCGCCTTGTTGACTTGAATGCAAGGCCCGTACCTGGCCCGGGCCCTTCATGAATGTAGCCGTGAAGCTCCGAGCCCGGCCCGCGGGCCGGGCAGGTCCGTGGCCCGTGCTGGCCCGTACTCGTGCAGGTCTCGAGGGTTCAGTGGCGTTACGGTGAACACTTGTCACTGTGACTTTGTCGTTGCTGTCGTTTCGGTTGCTGCCTGAACACAACCGACACAAATGTGTGAACCGTGGTGTGAAGCCCGACCGTACACGACGTTTGGGTCCTTTTTTGACGGTTTATAACTTTTTTTATGTATCCTACAGTCATAAAGTTAATGTCAAATTAAAAGAACTGTTCTTCAACTATGCCTTGAGGTCTCGATATTACACTTATTTTTAGTTGTTATTTTATTATTAAGCTTTTAATAAACCACAGTCTCAAGTACTGAAAAAATTATTTATCGATTTATAACGTCCCATCGTCCATGATAATTTACGTTGACGGTCGGTTGGATATAATGAATGAAAAAGTAAGCAACGAACTGTACAGATAATGTATATTTTAAAATAAAAAAATAAAGTTTAAAATGGTATTAGTTCATCGTGTTATAAAAAAATGAATCACGTCAACTAATCAAAATCAAAACAAGGCATTTGTTTTGCCCAGACTTGTGCCTATCTCAAATACTGTACTCAAGATACTGTATTCAGTGGCGTCACAAGGGGGTGCGGGGGGGGGGCGGACCGCCCCGGGTGCAGCGCTCCGGGGGGTGTCGCGGCGGGCCGCGAGAAGGGGGGGAGGGGGTGCGGCGAGCGGGGGAGGGGTGGTATGGTGTTGCGACGAGTGGGGGGGGGGGGGAGGCGGGCAACGAGCCTGGGGGGGGGGGGGGGTGTAGCCGCGGGCCACTGCCCCGGGTGCCGCTGACCCTAGTGATGCCACTGCTGTATTTCAAACACTTTTTGAAGTATCTTGGTATCTTGTAAATACTTTGGATCGAGAATATTTGATACTCTATTTTAATTACAATTCCGAGTATCTTCTACTCATTATGTTAAATACATTTTTGACATTCCGACATTTTCCGAGTTTTTCGGTATGAAGTGGCGTGGGCGTGGCACGAGCAAACGTGAACATTCTTTCGAGCAACCAAATCCTTTTGCTAGCTCTGATTAGCTACGGTGACTTAGATTGAGCTCGTGAAAACATCGTTTTTTTACCGATTGGGACTCATATTTCAGCCCAAAGTTCGTACAATGAAGGTTTTCCCCTCTGCTTCTTGAAGGCGCCTTTTATTTCCTAGGGTTTGCCCTCAAAAATCCTCAAACGAAAGGGGTGGTTTTACGAAAGCAAAAATTGCCACACTGAGGCGCAATGCAGACCGGGAAACGACCTACGACAACAATGCAGACTTGAGTTTCAAGAAAATAACAAATAAAAAAAGTGGACACTAAAAAAAAGTTTTTGTTTTGCTTGTTGTATATTTGACCCCGTTACAGCAAAACGTCGAGGTTTTCTTTTGATCCTTTTCCTTTTGTCGTCATTCCGTCACTTATTGCTCTCGCGAACACTGTCTGTAACGAACATTGATAAGCAGAAAACAGGACAGGAAATGAACTACGAGCTGGATGACCACTCAAAATGCCAACAAAGCGTCCCCCAACGTTGAGTGCCTTTCTGAACGCAAGCTACTTGAAGAAGGTACGACCAGTGCCGTGGCTATTATGTGGGTTCTCTTTGTTATCCATTCACTCATATCCGTATCCCAAGTTCGTTTATAGTGAACTATTGTAGTTAAACGAATGCGTCTAAAGTGCGCCACAGGACGTGATATTCAGCGATGTCACTTTTGGCGAGGCGCTCTGTCTCGCTTGTTGTCCCCACACCTCGGGGTTTACCCAACACAAAGCCTGTGCACATGCCCACAGGCCTTGTGGGAATGTCCATGACATCTACAATAGAGCGCGGGGCACAGTGTAATGTAAAATTACTAACCATACACGAAGTGATCTCTCCCGAAAGCAGTCGTCAGAGAATGCGAGCTTGACCCACTTCGGCTTTAGTGCTGAGCTGGGCACCGTCACCGTGCATGCTGCCTGAATGTTCATGCAGGCCGGAGTGGCAACCCACATAATAGCCACGGCACCTCCCCTCACCGGAGAACACGAACTCGAGCCCAACGCTGCATGACGCCGCATTCGGTCAAGTCAGCCGAGCGCTGAGTCATTGTATTTGTTGTCCCCATTCGTGAAGTTTTAAAGTTAACCGCCTGGGGCGCCACGGTCTGATCTCCTCCCCAATAGATAAAGCGACCTCTTTCTTTTTGTCCCGGAAATGTTTTGTAACATGTATCAGTGATATTGCCACGCGCGTTGCCGAGCGAGTGCGTGGCCAAATGGTTACCGCTTGGCGCTCGCGCGGAGCCTCCGGGTTCGATTACAGAGAGCGGACTCTCTTTGTTTATTCTTTCAACTTGACATTCTCGTAAGTTCGAGAACCTTGTCTGATCGAGTTACAAATGTTCTACGCGCCGAACGTTCTACGCTGTCTACGCCGAATGCTCCAGAAACCCACGCGGGTACAAAAGGTGCTCCGCGTGGCGGTCGGGAGTCAGTCTCGCTTCAGCGCTCGATCCTGCTGTTTCGCCGACATTGACGCCTGCGACGCTAGCCATTTTCTATTTTGTTTTGGTCACCAGTTCGCCCCATTAAACGTTTAGTTTCTTCAGTTATTCGTCGTCTCATCATTTGCCATTCGTGACAATATCCTGCTCCGTATATACTGCATAAAATAGCCCTACGATGCTTTTTTTTCTGTTTTGTGTTGTTGCGTGCTAATAAACCATTCTGATGAACCAGATTTGCGCAGCTGTATAATTGTCGTTGTCAATGACGTCGATACAAATTAAGCAATGCGGAAGTATCTTCAAACGTAATTGAATTACATTTCTAAGTATTTGTACTCTACTCACGATACTTTACAGTGAAAGTAACTTGAGTAGTATTTTAAATACTTTATGAAGCAGGTATTTAGTAACTTAACTTAAAATGCTTTTATTGAGTATTTTGTCCAACACTAAACTCTTGGCACCCCCCCCCCCCCTGAAACAGCCACCACTGGGCAGGGTAAACACTGGCCGGCGGCGCCCAAGGGATACCAAGGACATCCCACCCCCTTCCCCACTCAAAAACAAGTTGGTACGCCACTGACCACAGCTGCTCTTGCGCGCGTTCTACTGTGTGTCCGTACACGTGCCTGACGCGATTCAAATGAAATGGGGGCCGTGAAAGCGATTCAGCCACTCGGGATTCCGCTACGTATGCAAAAACAACTGAATGATTTTGTCAATTGCAGAAATCATATTCGCAATCGAACTTATGCTTGTCGGAATGGTTCGACTATATTTTGTTTCACAACCACATATGTGGCTTTTGAGTGGCAATGATATATTAAAATAATACACAAAACATTAAAATGCCTGTGGCTTTGACCCACCGCGCTGGCCTATGAATCCCTATTTGTGGATTTTGCATACCGTCCGAGGTGCCCACAGTCTGACGGAGGCCAATCTGAGATTTCAGTTGCACATCAAAAGATCTCTAATTAATGCAAATAAACCTGTAATTTTTTTATTATTTTTTTTTTTTTTGGGGGGAGGGGAGTGCCAGATGACCTTCGTTGGTTTGGCTTGTAAAAACGTGAGATCTGGATATTTGCTTCGCTTTACCTTAGTTCAAAGCGTAGCCAACGCTACGGACTGCTGAAGTCACTATACTCTGTTTCACCTTATGTTGTACTGCAGAAAAGGCTAGAAGCGCGAGCTCATAGCGTTGGGAGCTTTAACGCACGAGAGCTTGTGCCGCCGAGATGTGCCCTAGAGCAAGGAGCTCGCGCTTGTAGCCTTTCCTGCGGTACATCATAAGGTGAAACAGAGTATAGCAGCGCAAAGAGCGCGAGGTCATGCAATTCGTTCTCTTTTTGTGCCTGTGCGGTCGGGTGAAACTATAGAGTCACTAAAAAAGCTACGCTTCAGAGTAATGACGCTTACCTATCATCATGGTTGTCAGTTATCTGAAGCTGTATGTGAAATCACTAAAAACGCTTTTCCGTCCTCCACACATGCTTAAACATTTCGTGACAAAGCAAAGCAATATATTACCTGAGCTTCCCAACACCGAAACTAATGCTGAGGAAGTCACACTTTTGAATCATGACGATCGGCAGTTGCGTCTGCTTTGTACTTATCACAAAGATGGCGGCACCCACAACACTATCAGGGAAAGGAGTGGCGATAAGCGTAGCTCATTTAGTGGCTAGCTCTAGGCTAAACCAAGTGCGGTGGGGGAACGTTGGCCAAGTTTGTTGTCGCAACGCAGATCAGAGCACGGGGAGAAATGCGCGAGCGCGAGCTCCTTTCAAAGCACGGAGCTCACGCTGCAGAACCAGCAGGAACCCTGGGTTCAATCGCCCAGCTGCATCGTACCGGCGTGCGATCGCAGCGTGATGAGCGTTAAAGACCCCGGGCTAACAATTGTACGGCACTGGCTGAATTTATAATATACAACGGGTAACACAATGTCAGCGAACGAAACTCACGCTGTCTGAAAAACTAACGACTAATTTTGAATGCGCCGTGACATTTCATTTTAATATGTGTGTGCGTGTGCGCTTTTTTTTTTTTTGCCTGCACTTTTGACTATGCGGTTCTTACACATTATGAAGCAGAGTATAGTTGTTGGACGTCTGGAAAAATATTATATAACTAAAAAAAAGACACGTTAACGAAAAAAAAAACATAGGCGCACTTACTAAAGAAAAAAGAAATGATATAATTGGTAACAATTGTTTTTTAAATGCGATAGAACTTCACGCCTAAATCAAATTAGGCCTGAGCTAGCAAAAGCTATAAAAGCGAGCTCCATGCTTTGAACGGCTCTACCAAGCAAATGCGCTTTTTCACTGGAAGAGTAATTCAGGGCAGCAAGCTCGCGCTTGTTGGTTCCGCTTCGCTCGCACGGTGAAACCAAATACTTTACTGGTAAAGTATTTAGTGAAAGAAAGCGTATACCTTCTGCATATGTGCAATGCCTCAGTTTTCACGTGACTACACACTTGTTTATCATTACTGTTTTCGTATCCCACTCCGATTCAGCTCGTGCTCTTTTGTGTGCAACATGCATCAAAGACCGAGGCAACCCAAAACAAATCAATTTCGCGAATGGCAAAATAAAAAAAAGCTATGCTAATTGCCACGTGTGCCACAATCGTGACAGAATATTGTAAACTTCATATGTGGTCGCTTGCGTGGGTAAACAACGTTGTTTGTCAAGAACAACTGTAATTGTATGAAATCGCGCGTGGAAAAAACTCGTTGTCAGCACGCGACCCTGGCATGCAGTCAATACTCATAATGTTCGCCGAGATTATTGGTAGCTGTCAGCAGGGGGAGTTTTTCTATCAACCCAGAGTTAGAATATGTCCTTCTCTCTCCTGTAAGAAATCTGGACCAAATCTAAAGGTAAAAAAGTACTATGAACATTTAAACATTACGGCCTGAGCAGTATATCTGTGCAAAGGCTATCCACAGACCCAAAATCTTTGCCTGGCCTGTCACTGCGTTTATCACTGAACTCGTATTAAAATAATTCTTATCATTTAATACGGTAAGTGAATTTTTTTACCTAGGCATTTCTTATTAAGCGTAAGACTCCCGCATCAGTCCTACTTTGGGTTTACCAAACTCAATATTTACACCTGAGTGTCATTTTTGGTTTTCCAATCTCATATGGTTTTGGTCAAAATAAACATCCAGTTATCTAAATGAGACACCTGACCAAAAAAAAAAAGTTTGTTTGCTTTAATTTGTGAGGTATTTAATTCGTCAAGCTAGAATTTTGGAAACCCACGTCTACCACGTCATCACGTTTTCCTTGGAAATCCATAAAGAGCCAAACACATGCACGGCAAAAGGGCCGGCCCGTCATATAAATGCACGGCAAAAGGCCCGTCATATAATTGACCTCCAAAATCCCTAATGTACGTAATTGCGCACAGGCAATATTTTTTGTGTGTGTGTCTTGTTATTAGTACAGGCATAGCCTCCTCCATACTGAGAAAGCCTGGCAGATCGTCACGTGACGCGGCCACCGAAAGTGAAAAGGTAGAGCGGCAGAGAAGTGTCATGCGACGGGCGCCCCGCTGCGGCGTGACGCCGAAACACACTTGTCCCGAGCGATGGAATGTCCGCTCGTGCTTCTCGTGTTCCTCGGGCTACCGCTTCTTTTCTCGTCGGCTTTGAAAATCAAGTTTCGAGTCCTCGCCGCTGCAAAAGCTGTGCGCTGAATACCGGACTCCCCGAGAAATGCTCTGTGCTACCAGATCCTCGCTCTCCGAATCTGCGACCGGGCACTCTATGGCTCCGTCATCGAAATGCCAGGCTTTGTGAGTATAGAGGAGGCTATGGTGCAGGACGATTTGCGCGTTTTGTTCTGACCACACTTGCTGGAGACGTCAACTCGGAGCGTAGGCAACTGGCCCCCTTGCACAAGAACTGGCGCAGCCAGGCGCGTTCCACAGAAAGCTCGCGCAGAGAAAAACAAGCGAAGAACCTGCAGGGATGTCAATTTCAGGATATAGAAAAATACCACACTGTATCGAAGTGCCACCACACACGATTTCTTGCATTGATGTACAGGCCTGGAAGGTGATCCCATCGCCATCTGTTGGTTCAGAATCACTCTAACTAGTGCCACTAAATAAGCTACGCTTCAGAGTAACGACACTTGGCCATATTGTGGCTTAAAATCATGGTGGCCAGTTATCTGACAGCTTTATCTGAATGATCACAGGAACCGCTTTTCCGTCCTCCACAAATGTTTAAACAGTCCGCGACAGGAAAGCAATATTACATGAGCTTCCTAACACCGAATCGAATGCTGAAAGTCGCACTTCAGAATCATGACGATCTGCAGTTCCGTATGCTCTGCACAAGCCCCGATATGGCGGCGCCCATGACAATGTGGGGGAGCGGAGTGCCGACACTCTAAGCGCAGCTCATTTAGTGACTCTATAACTCTAGCCAATGGTCAGCCACAAATCAGTTCGCGATCCTCCGCGCGTGCCATGTGCTCACGACCCAGGAACGCGAGCTGATTCGCCGATTGTAAAGGGACAGTCTGACTGGGTAATTCACACGGGCAGCCTAAAGGTACTACATTGAATACCCAATTCACACGGTAGCGTAGGTACCTTTAGGTACTTGTAATAAATGGGTTTCGGTACCACACGGTGAATGAACGGAGAATGAATGTATGAATGCATGGTACTGGCCATTATTTAAGTTTAATTAGTTTGTGCCCGCGCTTTTGGGTTGCGAGCATATTCCACGAGCGGAGGATCGCGAACTGATTCGCCACCGACCATATAGCTCCCTCCTTTGCTGTAAAAAGGTACATTTATGATCGTGTCCGGGCAGCCGATTCTTGCCCCACTTACAATTCATCAATAGACTTCTTCCAAAACCGACGCGCCCCATCGCGGCGAAATACCACGCAGTGCACTCTGGGAACTAGTTGGCCACTCAGTTTCGGTTTCGACTGAGCAGCTTCATCTCATGCTATCACGCCGCGACCGAACGCGCTGCTTGCGTTTTCGACTATCTGACTTTTCACGAATGTACAATACACTCATTCTCGAACGATACAAAAACGAAGACCGGGGCATTTTCCTTGGTTCCCGAAACACCAGATATTGTGCGTGCGTATGCAAACGTAGTAAGACATGGCTTAGTCACCTCACCCCACGAGTGCATCTTTGAGCTCGTGTCAGTAATCCCGTCTAGTACCAGTGAACTACAACTGAAATTTGGTCACCTTGAGCCCTACACGTATTTTGTTTGCCAAACGTCCGCTTCTTGTTACTTCATTGGGCGAAAAGCAAGCCGCATCCTCACAGGAGTATCAAAGTTGAGCCAGCGTTGGCGCATTAACTTTTAAAGAAACGCAATAAATTGGACCTCACTACTGCACAAAAGTTACTATGATGTCTTCCTCGTGTCATCACATATCTCACACTCAAATTTTATGCTGATATAAGATTAAGTTTTCGCAAACGCTGAGATCGGCTAGCTACGACGGAGGCCCTAACAAGCGTCCCCTACTCCTCGCTAAGCCTTTCTCGAGGACCTTTTACTGACGCCCAAGATCTGTGCCTGAACGGTGTGTCTGAAATTATCTCGGCATACTCAGTGAGGAAGAAAGCAAACACATAACAAATATTATGGCCATTAGCAACCGTCAAATGCGCTTTGAATAATTTCGTTCGTTTGGCGCACCGGGGTTCATGCCCGTCCGGCGCACTTCCACCGAATGGTGCGACATTCTTCACACAAGTGCTCGACTTTTGCTTTCTTAAAACGGTTTGTATGTGCGAATGTGCCTATATGATTGCAGGATAACTTTATGCGTATACGCGATGTTGAATATTAGTGAAATGCAAGCGGTTGGGGACTTCACGAATTCGTGCAGTGCTGCGGGGCAGTACAGATAAGCGATGAGAAGTGTGTTCAAATGGAGCTTTTCAATGTCGCCTCCGAGTTTTACCTCGCGTACTCAGGCGTATTAAGAAAAACAGTTATTGCAAAAAGTTATATTTCGTCTATGGACGCACGAAACAAACAAACTTCCTGATCAACCAAACTAATGTAAAGGCGCGAGCTCGATGTATGCATACTTACTGGTGTCTACAGCTTGTTGATTTGTACACAAGCAAGATCCCCGAGCTTCGCAGCGTCGAGATTCCCAGCACTGGCTAGTCCCCATACCTCGAAAGGCTAACAGAAAGGCTCAAGTACAAAAATACAACAAGCAGGTGTTAAGACAAGCTATACGTCTCGGGCTTGTACTAAAGCTTCGAGGTCTGGCCATTTAGGTTAGTTTAGAGACCACAAATGACGCTCTCGGGACCAGAAAACATAAAATAACGGCCGTTTATAGTCCACGCTCTGTGTATAATCTCTTGTCGACGTGTCGATCGAAACCGAAACCATGGCACTCTCCTCCCTGGCCAACTAGTTCCCAGAGTGCAACGCGCGCCGTGTTGCATGCAGGGCTTTATGGAAGTAGTCTATTCGATTAAACAGACAGTGGATTGTGCCAGCGGGGCACTTAGCTTTCAAGTTTGGGAACTGATGTAAGCTTAGAAAGTTCAGGGGTTTGATAAATCATTGACGAGTGTGTTTGCACACCCCAGCTCGAAGCACGTGGAGCGAAAGCTCGTTCTGCAGAACCGAGGGATCCAGGGCTGAATCCCCAACCCTGCCCGTTTCGATCTGGAGGAGCGTGACGTGTGGTCCTGTATCACAACTGCGTGATGCACGTTAAGACCCCAGGAGACCTATGTTACACATTTTGGACTCCCACGGCGACTAGGGAGAGGAGTGACGTCAACAACGCAGCAAACGCAGATTGGATGTTGATTGATGAGAGTCGCTGATGACGAATTTCCGCAGAAGAAAACAAAGCTCAATTTTTCTTTGTTTTCTTCTGCGGAAATTCGGCATCAGCGACTCTCACCAATCAACATTCAATCTGCGTTTGCTGCGTTGTTGACGTCACTTCCTTCTCCGTAGTCACCGTGGGAGTCCAAAAAGCGCAACATAGGTCTCCAGGTTAGCACTGGTACCGGACTGGCTAAATTTCTCGTCTACAACGGAAATACCAGACACCCATTGGGGCTGACGCTATAACTCCCGCTGTGTAAACAAACACACAACACAGTTAGGTAAATCGAACGAATTTTATGCACTGGGGCACTTTCGTTTCTGTCCTGGTGCTAATGGAATGTGCAGGAACCTTACCTGTACGCCACCCTCCGCCAAAGACGGCAACATGGCCGTGTTTAGTGGAGGCAAGTGCAGATGAAGACGAGGATCGCATCAGGGCGATCAGCCTGAGGTGGAGGGGTTGTTCACCTAATTAGGACCACAGCTGTGCATGCAAAATTCATCGTTAGTGAACTAAAGATCTTCGTACAAAATCGTCGCGATGTCTTCTACAAAACAAGCTGCTGTAAATCGCGGTAAAGCAACCAACGACGACGACACGGAGTTATTCTCTTCAAGTAGGACAGTTGTCGATCAAAAACAAAACGACGAGCCGACCACCACGAACCCTGGCCTGTTCAGGGCTCCGTCCAGTTGGAAAAGAATGAACTGGCCTTTGCAGAGCTGGTCCCCAGTGCGTCGGGGACATTCCGATGGTAATGTGACGATCCCGAGGGACGTGGCCACGAGCATGTCTTCGGAGGCCCTCGTGTTGCCCAATCGTCAGTCTGCAGGTGTCATCAAGAGGAAGCGGGTCGTCGACGTGGGACAGAAAACTGTGGATCAAATGAACGAACTTGCGCGCTATGTCAACACCAAGGGACCCTGTGCTATATGTAAGACACCGGGGACTGTTGTGACATTGACACAGATTAAGAAGCGGAGGCGAAAATTCATGCACCACTGGTCCAAGCATGGTTAGTGGCAAGTTTCACCTTTCTGTCTTTCTTTGTATGTTTGGTGTGAAACCAACGGCTGATTCTTTGGATCACTGTTTATGTGGCAGGTACGGAGACCGCGAAAAGATCTCCTGAGCTATGGTCTCCAGACGCCTCAACGCCTCCTTTGGGCCGTGTCATCAAGCCGAAGTCAGTCTCTTGGACGGAACATCGTGAGGTCTGCAGATGCACTAGATATGGAAGTCAAATTAGGGCTCTTTCTTCTTCTTCTTGTCTGTTTTCATTTTCTCGGAGTCGTCTGACTGAGAACATTACAAGAGACATCCTACTCGTCATTCCGGTTTCACTGACTTTCCTGCGTTATGTATATCTGCGCTTGCTGCATGGGTCAATCTTAATGGAATGCCAGTGTGCACGATAGACCATTTCAGATATCAAGCAGCGTTCATTCAAGTCGTGGACTCACCCATTTGGAAGTGCTACCTGGCGCGTCTCTATAAATTTAATAGTATACAGCAACACCCAAATTACTACATCCTGAGCCTGACATTCTCAAAAAATGTGGACTATCGGAATCAACTTGATATTGTCCGAATAATCGTTTTTATTTTTTCATCTTTATTATTTGCTCGGAGTTCTCGTAGCTTTCTAGTGATAACAGCATAGCTGTATAAGGTACTTACATTGACGTTTCAAGATCCCTGGTTAGCGCAAATTTACCGCTGGCCACTTCTGAGACTCGCGGATTTCAACGAACGAATAGAAGAGACGTAGCGCGGTGAGGGAGAGCAGGACCGAGCCGCATGACGTCCTCGTACAAAGCGTGTATTAATGAGGTCTGGCAGTCGACACTTCGAGGTCACTAGTTTGCTTTCATGTTGTCTTGATTGACCAAGACCTTCGATAAAACCGTAGGCGTTAATTGCATCACATCATAGGGACTTGTCAACGCTGGCAGTGCCGTCGAAAGGGAGGGGTTCGGGGTTTTAGAACGACGATAGTTAAATTCTATAATAAGACCTCCCCCCCCTCCCTTGTTTTTCCCTCGACATAAAGAGCGTACTGACGGTACTGAGCGCATCATTACCTTTCCAATTCTTCTGTTTCAGGCTCAGCCGACGCTAAGTGGTGATGGGACCAATCAAGCCTTGTCAAAAGCGCAAGTCACTAGGCCTTTTTTGCATATGATTGGTTCAGCAATGATAGAACACGTATGGAAACACGACGAATTCACCATGATGGTGCGCTTTTTACGCTGTCTGATTGGTCCCCTCAACCCGTAGCGTCGGCCGCAGTCTGGACTTGATGTGAAACAAAGTATAGTCGCCAACGGTTAACTAAAATCAAATTGTTCTTTTTTTCTTTCTTAATTTAAGATTGAGGGCGAGATAGCAGCTCTCCATACACAGCGCGAAGTGGGCTTGGACCTACTGAGCAACGACACTGGCGCTTTCCTGCTGATTGTCAGCGTTGTGGCTCTCGTCGTGGGCGTCCTGGTGATTATCAAAGCCACTGAGAACAGCGTCAAGGAGTACCTCTGTCTAGTCACTCCGGCAGCCTCCATGGACAGTGCCTTGCAGAGTAGGTCCGCTAAAATTACTGCCATGCTTTTGTGTTACAGAAAAAGTAGGGTGGCATTTTAAGAAAGAAGTTTGAGAAGTATGATACGGACACACATATATAAAATGAGCAAATTGATCAATTAGAAAGTGAACTCTTCTCGTTTTATAGGCTGCATCTAAATTCATCAAGGTCGCCCTTATTATAACTGTTCTATTTTCCGCGCATCCTGCTACTTTTAATGCGAATAGCATTCTTTGGATACTTCACGCACTTTTCGTCTATGTATCTATCTATCTATCTATCTATCTATCTATCTGGCTATCTAACCTCTTACGCCGCGGGTCGATAAATAAATAAAAAAGACCGGCGCCGGCTGGGATTCGAACCGTTGACCCTTTGATCAGCAGGCAGACGCGCTAACCACAGAGCTATGAAGGCAGTCATTCAACGCACTCTAATCGGTTGTTTATATCTTTACCATAGGACGCGCTTTACAGCGCTGTCACACTACCGGTGCGCGCGCGTTCCATGCACGAGGGCTCATTCCGCTCTCGTGAGGCTGAGCACGGCCGCTACATCACCCTCTCCCGAGCGCGGGAGAGGGTGAGCTAACGGCCGTGCTCACCCTCTCCCGTTGGTTGAGACTAGCTGAGACGCCAGAAAGTCTGGTCGGTACCATTTTGAGTGTTTGTGCGTATGGCGCGTGCTTTGCTCGCCTTCCTAAGTGACACAAACGCACGTGCTGGGCTGCGGAGATCGTGCGCAGGGCTGTGAAAGTGTCAACAAATTTAGAATCGCCTCAGAGTGGGCTGGCGTATCTAGAGTGTGCCGGCCACCTGACGAACGCGCATAACTCCGCACCGTTTGATGCTATTCGCATTAACGTAGATAATCATTCCCAAAGGATGGGTTCTGCTGATTTTTTTAATAAATTTATGATATTGACTTATGTTCGCGTATTCACGGTTAAGCGAGATTCCTCGAATTCCAATGGGTACAAGTGACTTTGTGATGCGTCAGCGACTTCAGTATAGTATAGTTTTACCAGTAGATGATTCCTTTGTGCTAGATCTCGTACCATATATGTGCCATGCTATGTTAATTAAGCTACGTCCTCGTGCCAGCCCCTTCCGCATGGATTATTATATAATACATAGATTTGCGAGCAACGCTAAACGGTAAATTCGGTCGCACCGATCTGTCGATCTCTAAATGAGGGAATTATTTGAGAGGGCACGGGGCTCTCCGTTGCTTCGTTCAGTGGCGAGTGAAGATCTGGAGCTCGAGGGCGTTCAAGAGGCGACGGAAGGGAAGCGGCTGGATGGCGAGGAAGACAGGCGGGGGCTTTTGGATCCGTCCCTACGGTCCGGCCAGGACCGGGCGGCCCGCAAGATCCAGCGGTGGTACCGGCAATGCCAGGCTAACCACAGGGAGGGACGGAACCAAGCGCGCAAGAAGCGCACTGACCGCTGGGCCCAGTCTCTCCGTGCTTTTCTAACTCGTAAGTTGGACCATCTGGGAGGCTCGCCCTCTTCATCTCAGGAAAAAGCGCCATGCGTCATAGACGGTTGCCTACATCTGGGGGAGAGCTGAAGCCCCATTAGCTTCCCTGGCCACACCCTTGGTGTACCACGTCGTGGACGCCGATGGGGCGAAAGCTCGTAGCTTTGGAAGGGTTTCTGCACTTTCACACTTGTAGTGTTTTACAATATGGCACACAGCATGTAAAACGGTGTATAGCGTATTTACACTGACATCAGACATCACAATCAAATTTCGGATTGAAGTAAAAGTGGGTAATGCGAAATGGCACGCGGAGAGACTTTGCTCGCGGTACGAGCTCAACACGACATGACGTAGGCAGTGGTGGATTAAAAAAAAAAGGGGGGGGGGGGGGCGTTTTCTCTAAATTTCCCAAGGGCGACATTTTTATAGGAAAACCGACATACAGCAGCTTTTTTAGGAAGAAATGTTTACTTTTTTGGGGGGATATGGCAATAGTTAGGTCAACGAAATATATCGCGGCAATGCTTCACCCGTGACGTCACGTCCATTCGCGACGTCAAAGTCCGTTCATGACGTCATATATCTCTGCGGAACTCCCCCCTCCCCTCCCCCCCCCCACCCACCACCATCACAAGTCAACAAACCAAATTCCTATCGTGACCTCCCCCCCCCCCCAAGCCTAACCGATAAATCCGTCCCTGAACGGGGGACGCTGCGCATGGGCGTCGCCATACCACCCTTCAGTTTGTGTTTCCTCTTATTTTGATCACTTGGCTCCATCATTACCACAGCAAGACAGGTTACTGACATTTTAGATTCTACTTTGTCTTTCTCCCCAGCACTGGCCTTTGTGGAGGCTCGTCAACGCCCGCTTCAGTGGCTTGGTATCTCGATGAGACAAGAGAAGGTCAGCAATGGCGGCTGTAATCTGGTGCCTGTGCAAAGCTTCTATAGATTTTTCTTTAATATTTTTGCAAGTGTTTCACAATAGGGACCAAGCGAAAGGCTCGCAAGTTCTTAGTTTTAACTAAATCGAATAAAAACGAAAATCCGCAAGTTCAGATCAATTCAAGATGGCGCCGCCGTCATCCCGTGGAGCCTCAGCCATCGGCGAAAGGGATGTATTCATGCTTTCAGCGCGTTCCAAGTTAAAGCCAGAATGATTTACTTTCCCGTTCCTTGGCGAGGTTTCTTAGCCAACCGAAATGAGTCTAGAAAGGCAGTATAACTTCTTGTGTGACCATATATAGCACTTGATGAAGTGGAGAGACCCGAATAAATCGAAACAAAATGCGAAGGTACAGTTATGGCTCTCTCTGTGCACAGCTGCCTGAAAGATCTATATATGTATATCACTTGAAAGTGTAACTCTTTTTGTAACATTTGAGAAAGCCGCACTACGATCATCTGAAAAGGCGCAAAGTGACTGGGTGTCCGCGTGCACGAGCAGGCCTTCAGAAGCGGTGGCAGAAGAGGCGCATGGACAGGCCCCCGGAGACTCTGGCCGACAGACCGCTGCCGGCACTCACAGCGGCGCCCTGCACGACTGTAGACTGCCCACTTAGCGAGCCGAGCCGAGGACCCAGCGACACGGAGCTGCACACCGCGGAGGGGCCGAGCCCCTGCAACTCCCAGTGTTGGCCCAACGGACATTCGCAGCGCAGCGACGGAGAGCAGATTGTGGAGCACTGCAGCAGTGCCCAGTGACGACCCCTCACATTCCTCCTCGGCCGCTAAATTAAACGAATATTTCATCCGTGGTTCAGTTGAGAAGACATGTCAAAATCCTCTTCTTTACTTTTTAAACAGCGATTGATATATATATATATATATAGAATATATATATATATATATATATATATATATATATATATAAATATATATATATATATATATATATATATATATATATATATATATATATATATATATATATATGTGTGTGTGTTTTGCGATTGTTAGATTAATGACATCGAAAACAGCTTCGAATTCAACTGAGTCTTTTAAATTTGATAGCATCTTCAGCCTTTCTTCTTTTCTTTCTTTCTTTCTTTCTTTCTTTCTTTCGTATAGAGATCAAACTGTGGAACATTGCTTGTACCGCATCATAGCCTGCTTTTACTGCGAATCACCTGATTGAAATGACTGAAATCATTACTTTCTTCTACTACGAATTACCTGATTGAAACCACACAATAATGCGTATTCATGGCTTGCACTTACATGTTGCACCACCGAATTTGTGTTTCTCGGCAATAATAAGTATGACCACCAGCACGATGAGGTGACGTCACGTACGAGTCGTGTACAGTTTATGAAAGTGGTTGCTCAATATATCGGGTGGTCCAAGTCACCAGGCTCGGTCTAAAATGGATCGTAAAAATCGACGCCTGCACCTAGCAATCTAAACTTTTCGTCAAAAGTGTATATCACACGTCGGTTTTTTCTTGTAAAATTACAAAGCGTAGTTCTCTTTCTGTAAAAAATAAGGCCAAGAAACTTGCTAGGGTCTACGGCAGAGCAGCGACGCAGACGACAGAGGTTCAGTAGCGGGGTGTGTTTGGAGTTCGTATTGATAGATGGCGTCGGGAGCAGCGTCCGGAGGTGTAGCCGACCAACGAAAGAAAGCAGACGACACGCAGACGAAATCCGTTGGCAGCAAAAGCGCTTCCGTTATGCAGACGCGCTTTTTTGCTTTAAGTTTTGCTTTTATTGTGCGCATTTGTTTTTTAACCGAAGGTACATTTCAGAAAGATTGTGTTCATTTTAATAAACCACGGTGGTCGCGACCCGTCGCGATAAGGAGGTAGCGCCATCTATCAATACGAACGCCAAACACACCCCGCTACTGAACCCCTGTCGTTTGCGTAGCTGCCCGCCGTTGACCCTGGCAAGTTTCTTGGCCTTATTTTTTACAGAAAAAGAACTACGCTTTGTAATTTTACAAGAAAAAACCGACCTGTGAAATACACCTTTGACGAAAAGTTTGGATTGCTACGTGCAGGCGTCGATTTTTACCATCCATTTTAGATCAAGCCTGGTGACTTGGACAAGCCTATTTCCACGCGTCGCGGTGTTGAATCGATTTAGATTTAGTAGATCAAGAGTATAGTCTTCTGCAGAACCGTTGATAAAGATGCATACGTAAAATGTTCACGAGTGAGCGTGAGTGAGCGCCGCAGTAACCCTGGTAGCTGAGTATTATGTATGTATGTGCTTTCGCGTACAATATGAGCTGTAACAGTCCTTCGTGCTTCTTTGGTGGTATACCAGCCGATTTCTGCAACAGCCTTCATTTAAACAAGGAATGGAACACGAAGTTTCGGTCCCATTCTTTGAGCTCTTTGACGAATTGAGAGATAATGAAACTTGTGGGACCGCAAACGCAGAAAAACGCCAGTGTGGATATTGTAGCTCATATTGTGCGCGGGGTTAAGTATGCATGTATTTGTGCGCCGCATTCTCTTTGAATGAACTGTGTGTAGAGGGAGTATTCACAGGCGACCATAGCTGTGTGCGAGACTGCTGAGCTCGTACTGACGGGCGAGCTACCAGGGTTCTTTTGAAACGTGTATTCCGCACCATCAGGAATGCTGGACTTAGCAGCCTATTAATGTGAGCTCGTTCTGAGCATCCGCTCTAAACATTGCCCTCGAGTATGGCGTCCAGTGAACACCCCCTAAGAGAGAGAGAGAGAGAGAGAATGACGTTTTAATAGTAAGCGGTTAGCCTAACATTGATGTGTTGGCTTTGTTGCTCACATACAACCTCACTCATACATATTCACATTCACACCTATTGTCCTAAAGCAGCACTTATATGCGCTCCAAAGTACGCAATTACATCGGGAGCATCGTTCGGTTAAGAAGATGTGGTCACAAATGTGTAAGCAGTGTCGTCGATTTTAAGAAGTCGAGTAGAAAGCGCTGCGTCTTTTCACGGCATGATCGTGATCCGCTAGGGAAAGTCAGGTCATCTGCAGTTGCATGTGCCACACCGATCGCCCGGAGACGCTGGAAAAGTGTATCTCGTTGAGCTTGAAAGTTTGGGCACTCCAGAAGCAGGTGATCTTGGTCGCAGTTGACGTCACATGTTGAGCAAAGCGGAGACTGCGTGACTCCGATCTTGTATAGCCACGCGGGTGTCCTAGCACTTCTTGTACGTAATCTGAACAGGGTTGTAGCTTCCAGGCGCGATAGACCTTTCGTTATGCATGGGTAGTGAGTATTTGTATCTAGATGCAGAGACGCAATGTGTCGGCGAACAGCTGCTCTATGTTGGCGAGGGTCGTCAGGTGGTTCAAGCGAGGGGGTTCGATGATGAGCTTGTGCGGCTAACCGATCAGCAGCTTCATTTCCTTTAATACCAATGTGCGACGGGACCCACTGAAACTGCACCACGAATCCGTTTGCTTCCATATGTTGGAGGGTAATTCTGGCCCTGCTGGTTGTCGTTTCGGTACACATGAGAAGTCGTCGAAGAGCACATCGGGAGTCTGTGATCACCACTACGTTTCTAGGATGGTAACGGCTTAGTGCGACGAGTGCCTCTGTGATTGCAACAACTTCAGCTGTGGTTGAAGAGACCATGCGATGAAATTTGGTATTCCATTCGCACTGCAGTTCAGGGATGACAAAGGCAGCTGTACTGCTTCGTAATGCTGCATTCACTGAGCCATCTGTGTAAACTCGAAGAAAGTCTGGATAGGTCACAGAAAGGTGGTCTTCTGTGAGAGCCTTGGCCACAACTTGTGAAGTTTTGCTTTTAGAGCGTAACTTTGGAATGGTCTCTCTGCAGATGGGCCCATTTTCAATCCAAGGGGCCAGCCGCAACGCTGTCGGAACAACGGAAACTGATGGGCGCCAACCTAGTGATTGTAGCGTGTGAAAGCATGATTTGAAGTGAGAGTAGCTCCTGTTGTGTAGCCTCTGAAGGAGTCTCCGTCCCGCAGGCGTTTCGAGAAGACGAAGGAGCTGAATAAGAAGCTTCTCAGTAGCCTTCAGACGTAGAGGTGCAGCTTGACTTTCCCTGTATATAAGCTCGTTTCTAGCGGCTTGAGGTATACCAAGAGCAGCGCGGATGCCTTTCCTGTGGAGCCTCTCGAGCCTCTCATATTGTGTGGATGAGGGAGATGCGAATGGTAGCATATACAGGATGCGACTCAGGACAAGTGAGGAATGAAGTCCAAGCATTGATCGTGGGGCATTACCCCATGATGCACCAGCCACTCGGCGTACGGCATTAGCTGCGATAGATGCTGAATGGAATGAAGCATCAACAGCATCTTTCCAAGTCAATCTAGCATCGAGTGTAACACCCAGAAACTTGTACTTTCGGACTTGACGAAGTTGTGTTGTTCCGAGATACAGCTTCAAATTAGCTCCGCGGCGGTGGCGACCCGGAAATAAGATGTACGCGGTCTTTTCAGCTGCCAGTTGTAGTCCAACGCTTTGAACGTATTGTTGGACGCAGTGAATGGCTGTTTGGGCGATGTCACGAAGGTTTTTATGGCTGTGACCCGAGACCCATATGCAAATATCATCTGCGTATAGCGAAATTTCGATTGGAACAAAAAACTTAGGCAGTGCATCCGGAAGGCCAGCCATGATGACATTGAAGAGTAGTGGTGATAGCACGCTTCCTTGTGGTAAACCGCGAGCGCACGAACGAGAAGTGCTGAGGGACGATCCGAGCTTTATCTTCAGACTTCGGTGGCTCAACAGGTTGTTGAGGAAGCCTTGGACGCGACCAGTAATTCCCATGGCTGTGAGAGATCGAAGAACTGCTGAGGGATCAACATTATCAAAAGCCCGTGTGACATCGAAAAATACTGCTAGTGTTGACCGTCCTTGATTGGTATTGTGCTCGATGTCACTTACAATGTCAAGAATGCTGTCTGTTGAGCAGAGTCGTGGCCGAAAGCCAGTCATGCAATGTGGGAATAACTTCTTTGTGTCGATCCACCACATAAGCCTGGCATGCACCATCCTCTCCATAAGTTTACACAGGCACGATGTCAAAGATACTGGACGATACGAGGATAGGAGAGCTGGATGTTTGGAAGGTTTCTTGATTGGTATTATCCATGCCGTGAGCCAGATGTCTGGTATTTTGCCGGTGATCCATATTTCATTGAAAAAATTCAAAATATGTTCTATGTAGGTGGTTGGAAGGTTTTGTAGCATCTGATTGCTGATTTCATCAGGGCCAGGGGAACTTTTCCGCTTACATGCTCGCAGTGCCGCCTCAAGTTCTTTCGCAGTAAATGCCGTATCCAGCGCCGATGGTGAAGTGTCTGGCTGAACGTTGCTTGGTGGCTTGCTTTGAACTGCTGCGTACCTGTCAGCGAACTCTTCGGCAATATTGGCAATGTTGGTGCCACGTGAAAGGGCCAAGGATGCGTACGGTGCACGCGGTTTTCTTCTACCGGAAAGGCTGTCGATGATGCGGTATACCTTGGAAATGGGAGTGTGCATATCGGAGCTGGACCACAGCCTTTTCCACTGCGCTCGGCTCAGCTTGTTCGCGTAACGGCGAATTAAAGCATTGATGCGATTGAATTCTGTTTTATATATGCCAGCTCCCGTCCGCATAAGACATAGCTGCGATCGCCGCCGTGCAGCGCAGATATTTTGTAACGTGAGATCGGGTGCTGGGAAATGCTCCGGTAGCCGAATTGTTTTTGTTGCTGCCTTCTTGCTTCGAATTATTGTGTCCACGATATTTAGATTTGGGTCACCAAGGCCAGAGCGAAAAGCGTCCCAATTTGTGACATGAAATGTTCGTTGTCGGGAGGTCTGGTAACCTTTCATAGACACAAAAATTGGGAAATGGTCACTGCCCATCGTGTCAGGAGCTATTTGCCACGTTACGTGAAGTTCCGACGAATGCGCGGTCACATCTATGGCACTAAAAGAGGCAGGATATCTGAAAAAGGTAGGTGATCCGTCATTTGCTATTGCAAGCTCTTCAACCTCGAAGATTTCGGCCAGTAGTCGTCCTCGTTCATCAAGTCTTGCGTCTCCCCACAATTCATGATGAGCGTTCCAATCGCCACATATAATGACTGGGGCTGGACAGCGTTTACAAAGTTCTTTTACTATGGCGTCTACCGCTATACCTTTACACGAGGCCGTACATAAACCGATACGACGCTGAGATATTTTTCTCTAAGTTGCACTCTGGCCGCTGCTAGGTCTATCGACTCCGTGCACAAATCATCTACTGGTATCTCTATATGAGGCACTCCGTTACGCACATAGAGTGCTGCACTACCATTGGGAAACGATGAGATAGATGGGTTTTTGTACACGTCGTACCCGGAAATTGTTCGCTGCAGCGGTAAGCCCGCTTCACATAGTGCAAGAATTGGGATGGGCATTGTCTGTAGCAGTAGTTTTAACTCAGGAAGACGGGGTTGAATTCCAGCGCAGTTCCATTGAAGCAGAAGTGGTACTTTTCTTGGCGGCTTTAGATTTCCTCCACTGCTCATGGCCTCAAATAAGGCTTAGGTGGTGAAGAGCGTGAGGAGCGTTGTCAGTATTGAGTGAGAGGTTTGAGCCCAGGGTGCTGCGATTGAGGCAAGTACATTGCAAGATAAATTGAGTATGAGCTTCATGATCGAGGTCCAGGTTGTCTCGACCAGCGTCTGTTGCCATCTCTGATGTGTTTTTCTTTGCCTGCCTTGGTTCCTGCTTTCGTTCAGTCACCGTAAGTGAAGGCTCTGAGTTTGGTTTCGTTTTGTCAAAGATGACTGGAAGGTTTGGTTCTTGGCTTGCCAGAGCAGCGGCATACGTTATTCCTGGACGTGGAGGTGGAGGTGTCTTCTGCACTTCCATCTTCTTGCTTGGCTCTATAATCAGTGGTGGGTCAGTTGATATTATGTTGAGTTGTGAATTCTTTTCTGCAAAGTTGCTCTGCTTCAGCTGCTGGAGTGCAGATTTCGCCGAAGGAAAGCTCAGATCGTGATTCTTGGCATAGGTTAGAATGTCTTGTTCATGTTTCCACCTAGGGCATAATGGTGACGTTGCCTCATGTGAACCGTTGCAGTTCAAGCACTTGGCGGGGCGATCCGAGCAATCGACTTTTTCGGTGCCTGTTGTCACGTGACACTCACCGCATCTACTGCATCCAGGAGGTCTCTTGCAGGCAATGGCGCGATGTCCGAAGCCACTGCAATTTTTGCACTGGATCGGCCGATCCTTGAAAACTGCCACTGAGTGTCGGACGTGGCCAAGGAGAACATGGGATAGCAATTCGGTACCAGCGAAGTTAATCTTGACAGACTCGGAGGCGCCCAGTCTACGCAGTCTTGTTATGCGAACTGTGGATCTGATGTTCTCCGTGATCTCGGCGTCAGATAGGTTGGTTTCGACATCTCGAATCACACCTACTGCCGCAGAGCGCGATGAAGGTTCGTAGGCGGTTACCTTTAAGCCGCAGATGGACGTGCAGTTGAGAAGCGTTCTCGTTGTCTGACCGTTTCGTGTGTCTACGGCGATTAAATTGAGTCTGTCATTGACGCGTACTTCGATGATGCACTCAGGACAAAGCTTTTCTAGAGCTTTAGAGATCCTGAGGCTTCCGAGCGTAGTGATAATCTGATCAGGCTTGTTTGATGTAAAGATTACCGTCAGCGACTCAGTGCTTCTTGAGGTGGTGCAATTTCCTGAGATGATGCACTGTAGATGAGGAGGTAGAGCTCCCCTGCTTCTGCCTTTTGCGAGTTGATTTAACAGGGTGCCACTTGCCGGACGCATTATCCTCGGCGTCCATGTCGGCGATGTCACTAACGGATAACGGTGGGAAAAGTTCGTAACGGTTGCCTTCAGGGAGGGAGGAAGGACCAGCATCGGTTGGGCAAGTTTGCTGACCAGGCGTGATGGCAGCAGAGGCTGCTGAGATGTCGCTTGAAGGAATTATGCCATCTCCGGCTTGCTGGGACATCACTGGGGCTAGAACGGGGCCCTGAAAGGGCGCCCTCCCCGACTTCAAAGGAATGCGATCCAAAAGTAGGGTTTCAAGATGCCGCGAAGGAACAGAGCGTCCGCTTACGACCACTTCTTCGTCCTCCCTCCAAGCGCGGCGCCTCCTTGTGGCGACGAATCTGAAAACGCGCCGCTAGAACACCCCATTGGCGCGCATTGGCAGGCACCGGGGTCGAAGTAGGCCTCGTTGGACAGCCGCCAGAGTTGATCGCTTGCAAGCAGCCCAGATATGCTGCCTCGGGTCGCCCTCCAAAGCCCTTGCTCCTGCGAGCGGCGGCATGACAGGCAGTAAGTGCGTGGCCTTTTCGCCGCGGGGGCGTCAACATACCGACACGGCGCCGGAGGCCCCTGCTGGGCCACCGTGCAGGACTGGCGTCTTTCGTTGCAGATGACAGGGTCGAAGAAACCATCTGGGAGTACAAGGCCCTGATCCTGGACAGGGACAAAAAGTCCAAGGGCCCCAACACTTGGGTAAGGTGAGTCTTCAGTACCGTGACTGAGTCGGTTGCCTGCCTTTGCTATAGAGTGAAATAGCTCGTCCTGGCCATTTTTGAACCTGTCGGTTTGTGACCACGCTCTTGACGCCGTCACCAATGCGTCCCCCGTTTTGTTGGTATACTGTAATCCCAGACATTGTCATCGACGCTGGCCCTTCCCTGTGATTTTTAAGCTGACATCGAGTGTAGTTATGAGGGGCTATGCATTATTCGGAAAAACGTGATGATCTTATATCAAAGGCTGAACCCCTTGAGAGAATATGCAGCGAACAACCAACGAACTTCGCCCGGCGACACGTTGGCTCTGCGCGAGCGACGCAACAGCCTCTCTCACGCCAGGTGCCCAGAACGCCACCGGGCGAAATTGGTCGCTTTTTTTGGAGCTCAGTCGCTGTTCGCATCTTACTGGATGCGTTTCGTCATCGCTACCAGACATGTGTACGCAACCTGTAGACGGCACTCCTACAGAGGATCCTCACTGGCGGCCATAGCCGTCGCTGCTGAGAGCGAGCTGACGGCGAGCTTCAGCAGGGATTTTGTAACGTGCAATCCACACACACATGCCGGTCTTAGCAATCTATAGGTGTTAGCTCGTTCTGAGCATGTGCTGTGAACAGCGCGCTCAGATATGGCGCCCGGGGAGTATGCCCTATAACATTTGAATTTATGCACGACATTCTACCCGTCGGTCTTTGGAAATACTCGCCGGCGACTAATCCTAAATGTCCTGGCACATCGGTCGTATGAAGTGTGCTTACCTTGCGCATCTAATGAACGTCATTTACCACTATTTCGGGGCCCACTGCTCCGGATAATTAATTTCATAACTGTTAATGTCAGCGTCCGTACTCCATAGGCTTTGTTTACACTTGAAATGCGATTGAATACCGAATAAAACCTGTTTAGGCGGGTAAAGCAGGCGGTGTTTAAACTCGCTGACACATGCACATTGCGTGCGGATCATTCGAGGTTACTCTAAATAAGCGCGTATACGCAGTGCGCGTCTTTTCTTGTTTTCGCAGCAGCGCCAACTCCTTCGTCCGAGTCGATGACGGCGGGCCCGCAGCCCTGCACGAAGTGTGCGAGTTCGGCAACCGAAGCTCACACGACGTAGCATTCAGGGTAATTCGTGTTTTGGCCTGGTCTTCCGCTTCAACGGGGCCGTGCAAAAACAGTATAGTTAGTATTCGGCCAATGCCATGCCTAACGATCCCGTTTCGCAACTTGACTATGATACGTTGCAATCCAAGGAACATGTATAAACTGAATACGCGAGGAAATTAATCAAACTCGTCAGAACAGCTAAAGGGCGTTGGCTGTTCTGACGAACAGCCAACTTCGAACCGCGAGCAGCCACCTTTTTTCACCTTGTCTCAAGACGCTGATACTGCTCACTTTATGTTTTAAGGTCACTAAAACTAGCGGACTTGAATTCATCCCCGACCATGGAGTGCTCAAGCCAAACGAGAAGGTGCCGCTCAAGTTCAGTCTGCATCAGGGTAAGCGTTTTGAGGCGCGAGTGCCACCAGTATGTGTGAGCGCACATGACTGATGCGGTGTTTCCTCGATCCCTCCTCATACACAGGCCAGAAATGCCCGGACTACGCTGAAATCGAGATCTTGGCCATTCGTGTGAACGAAGCCAACAGCCGAAAGATCGAAGACAAATGGCGCCTTGTTCCCTCGAACAAGGTTTCGCGTGTCCGGTGAGAAGCTTCTCAATCTCGCATATTGTTCTACTCGTGCGTTTGGGAAACTCCGGATAAATATACTTGTCAGTTTCTTATGTAGCACGCGAAACGAGCTCTTCGAGGCTGTTTTTAATTTGGGTTTTTTCGCGGCAGTTATTATCACTGTTTTATGAAATGCAGACCTAACCCCGCGTCAACGGCATTCGTGGGCCTGACGAACGTCTGGTACAAATGTATATTTGAAGACGGCCGGCCAGCGGGTAGAAAGCGACGGCGAGATGGAAAAAAGGTTGTGAAAAGAGAGCGCGCATTTGTTTTGACAACCATTGCGATCTTATTTGGAAAGCAATTTAGGCAGTGACGAAAACGCTAAGAGCGGGACAGTATCAAGATTCATGAATCTTCATTTACTTTCTCCCAGCTCACTTTGACTTTTTTTGTGTGTGTATTATTCCAGGCAACCTGAGAAATACGGGCTGTTGTCATTCTCCGTTCTAAGTTCTACTCGTAGGGCCAACTTCCAAGCCATCGCGTATGCTGTTGGTTCACCAACGCGAAATCTAACGATAAAGCTACGTCGTGAAGAATAAAAAGCGGGGTATTGTTTTCCCTATGAGTGTGATGGGTGTGATCGAACCAGCGCGTGCCTTAATTTCAGCAGCTGTTTGATACACTGCAAATCTTACACTAGTAAATGGTCCTAAATACGACGCATCGGAAAACTGACGTGACTTCGCAAACGTGTCGTCGCGGCACATGTCATCTACCAGTTCTCGGAATTCACCGCCTATTTTCAGCATTTTGTTTTCTCCTTGCGTGGACAATGTTCATAAGCTGTTATAATAAACCAGTATACAATATGCCGTCTCATTTACAAAAAAAAAAAGCTTTAGGAAAATTTTTTACGATCCAAGCATAAATAAATATGTGCGATTCGCCCAAATCTTTAATTAGCCAATGACTGCGTGACGCGGGTACTTTGCCATTTGGATTATTTTTGTTGTTGCGCGTTGACGTTAGATGACCGCAACTGCGAGAGTTGTGTTGCACAAGCGATATAAAGTTTAGCGACTAATGCCAATTTGCTCCGGTTCCAGTCACACTGTGGAGTTCAAAACTCCGAAGGGAGGTTCGAACAGCTCTAACCAAGCGTCGCCCGGGCCGGCAGTTCCGCAGCCTACGAAGTCGCCGCCGGGGATGAACGCCGTCAAAACCGAACCCGGCGTTCCGGGAGAACCGACAGCTCTTCGGGATTTCCCGAGCAACGTCCCTGCCAAGCGCCCCCGAGTCGAGCTTCCCAGACGGACAGGACGCACACCCTGTCCGAAGCCCCAAGTTGTGAAACGGTAACGCTTCTTTTCAGGCCTCGTGGACAGTTCCCGTGTTTCGTTGCGATTTGGGCAACCGTCTGTCCAAGTCACACAGTCCCGTGGGGCAAGTAGAGCACCCATCCTCGCTCCAAGTATAAGAATATGCGACAGGGAGGGGGGGGGGGGGAGTTTGTTGAGAAATGACGTTACGACATAAGGAGATGATGACACGTGGACTAAGGGCTCCTGTCGGCCACGAAAAGTGAGGGCCTGTCAGTCCCACTGAAACTGTCCTGTTTGGGGACCTTGCGTCATATCGTAAGAACCGTATGCTGGGGATCGGGTATGCATGGGATAGTCAATTGTCGTCAGTCTCTGCCATTACAATTATCTATTTTCAATCGCATGCTTAATTCGTCGTGTTACCACTTTAATTCTTCATCGCTTCCGTCCGTCTGTTCTTCAGCCTTTCGTCGGGGCGGGGGCCGGTAGCGGCAGGGCCGTGGTGTGGGGTCGGCCACGTGCTGCGGAGCATCCCCGCAGACGACGTCATGGTCGATGAACGTGAACGGGATGATATCTCGCGCCTCACACCAAATGTTGCGAAGATGTGCTGCCGGCAGGAATGCACAGGGACATGGTCACGGGATAAAACCGAATTATTTTAGGGTGGAAAGGTCATGCGCGTGAGTCTATAGCGCGACGGTATTGCGCTCCTGTCCAGTCATTGCAATGACGACAATAGCCGAATCCTAACAATGTCTGGAACTCAGCGCGTGTCCTTTGCTTTGTCAACCCCAGCGCGTGGCTATGATAAACATTGGCGGGATACGATCTGCTCCAGACAACGTGGTCCCTTGTTCTGGCTGCGAGTTGAAGGGATGAACCCAGCTCGTTTTTCTCAAACGATTTCTGCGACTGCCATTGCGTGGAGAAAAGCTAACGGAGGTCTTATAGGTTATAAACGTCAGGCATTCATTCTAAGCGGTATTTGCGCGAAGTACCAAAAATCGTTGCTGTTTTAATCTATGTTTACAAATAAGAAATTAAAGCCGCATATGATAATCCCAGTGAATACGTTATTTACACGTACCTCTAGAGGAACGTGCGAGTAATTCAATTATGTTCAAAAGGTTCTTCAGCTCCTCGTGTGCTCGCGCAGCCCAAACACCGGTCAGAGCGTAGACACACCCGCGACATGGAAAGGTGTACGCTTCTATTTTTCGTGAGCTTCATTTTAACGACGCTAAAGCTACAATCGCGGCGCTTTATGTGTCGCACGACTCGTATCGTTCCCTGCGGGCATCTACATCTCTGCGCAAACGAATCGCAGTGCCGTCGGCTGCATGCACATTTGTCCTTGGCAATGTACCCACACCAGCTTGCGACATCTCTGGAGTCACTGATTCACTGGCATGGTCCCTGAATGCGAGATAAGTTAATATCGCAATGAGCGACGCAGCATATGTGGGGCAACTTTCTTGGAAGGTGTGCGTTATGGAATCGATAACAACGGAGAAATGAAGCAGAAAACGCTGGGCCAGCACGTCAGACACGTTTCACCGCACAGACTGTTTTCAAATAGCGTACACGTATCACGTAGGCACTAAGTCATCGAACTGTCTCTATCTTAGTCATTGTAGCAACCAAGCGCTGGAAAACAAGCGGTGCTACTGGCTGAGTTCAGAGATTATCCGTCAAATTAATGATCTCCATTAGCCACGGAAGTCTCTGTTACGCCTCAACGTCAATATTGATAGAGGTTAACGTAAACCCTGACAAGCGAAATGTCAAGTCGGTCATTTTTCTTGCTTGCTATGAGACTGTTGGCTTCACATCACAACAGGCGTGTACTGCGCTGACACCTCTTGCGGGAGTGACCACCTTCTGCCAGTCTCTATCCCCAGCTGACGCGAGGCGGCGACAGCAGAGATGGAATGAGTGTACTCGAAGGGAAATTCGGTAGCTTTTTCGGACCTCCTCAGCACACCCCGCGATTTGAAAACCCGTTTGGTGCATCGGTTATTTACACAGAGAAAGTACGCACAGAACGCTAAGTTTGTGCTTCGCGAATTGCTAGACTTCCCCGCCGCCGTCCTCCAGCTCTTCTTTCTGTCTCTGCAGCTTCAACTTCAACTTTATTGTTTCTCTCCAATAAAGGGGAAAAGGGAACAGACGCCGTGTCGCTTGACGAAGTTTTAAACTAATGCATGTTCCCCTGTTATGTGAACTTCCCACGCAATCAACATTTAGCTTTTTTATAAATGAACTTTTATGTACTTCGAAAAATATAATCTATATTTTTTGCCATCATAAGGTCTGCAAGAGAAGCTCCGTCTCCAGCACGTGTTCGTTGCCTTCCGTCGTGCTTTGACTTCGCGTGTGCCGAAGTGTTATTGGAAGTTCACGCCGGAGGCTGAGCTTCCACTGCAAGTCTTACGTCGCAACAGGGAATAGGGAGTATTTACTGGCGGTCACAGCTGTGCGCTCTGCGGTATACGCATGCTGACAGCGAGTGCTCGCCCCGAATTCCTTTCGCACCATCAAAACTGTCGCGTATGGCAAACGATTAGTTGATTTACCCGCGGCTTGTGCTGATGTGGACATGTTGGAGTGCACGTTGCAAAAGCATTGTGGAAGTTCGCCGTCAGCTCGCGCTCAACAGCCACGGAGTCATCTGTGGCCGCTCTTGAGTGTCACCATCAAGCATGACAGCGCAGTTTTGCATAGTTGCGCCGATGTTGATTTCTTAGAGTCGGCGGGCTGCTTCCCTAGAACTGCACTTTCAATTTGGGGCTGCTAAACATACCAGCTATAACCGGCTTCTTCAAGGTCTGTGAGCGTACGCAATGTCCCAGCTACAAAAAAACACCATAACCGGCTTATAGTTATAATTTGTATTGTTTTTGGCTGTATGGGCTATTACTTTTTACTGTTCCTGATGAACTGGTATACGTAGGGCCTTCGGCTATAACCGGGCACACGTAGGCTGGAGACGTCTATAATTTCTTGGACTAAAAAAAGTTGTTTTTAGTAAGTCGCATCCTCCAGGCATAATAGAAGGACGGGCTCATGGTTACCGGTATGAACCTGACACTTCTCTTTTTTTCCGACATACTTTATTATGAAATCGCACTTCAAAGGCTTCGTAACCAACTTTATTTAGTTTTTCTGTCTGCACTTTATAAGAAGGGACAAGAAGCACCCCCGCCTCCCCTTATCCCGTCCCTTAATTCGTTGGAAGTGACTCTCCCACACTCCCCTGCCCACCAGGTGAGTGCTACCAACACCTCGATGCGGGCGCTGAACGTGACCGTCCTCCTGCTGGCTCTGGCAGTGCTGTACCTCTCGCTCCAAGTGCGGAGCCTATGGTCCCGAGTGAACGGCATGGGGGACAACGCCTGCGAGGGTCGCTTCTGCGTCTGGTTCCTCTGCCGCTGACGCCAGGCAGTTTGCCCGGCGGTCTGGCATCGGCCCGGCCTCGCAGTCACTCCCCGGGGAATCCCCTTGGCCACGGAGAAAGCTTCTTTGATCGAGGACACTGCTCGACCGATGTCATCCGCGCCGGTGTGCGATGTGGCAAAAGCACCAGACTGCTTTGCGCGATCCGTGCAAGTAGGACACAAGAGTGCGAAACAACGGTTGTTTTTTTGCAGTTTCTATTCGTCTTCCCCTCTCCCTTTTTTCTTTTTTTTTAGAAACGTGTATTACGCTATGCCGAAAGAAAGAAAACTGAAATGCGGTACGTGCCAAAACAAGGTGTCCTTCGTCAGAGTTCGGAAACGTTACAGCATCTATTATTTAAGAAAGATGGCCTCTCTGGTGAGGATGCAAGTTCCAGGTATAGTACGCTGGAAAACACTTCTGCGTATCTATACAGCTGGACATGCGGAGAGCCAGACAGAGCGATGGGAGCACAGCAAATAACAAGATTCAGGGAGCATCTTGAATCGGAAACGCCATCCGCAATCTATAAAAACGTCTGTGGGTTCACTTTGCAGCAGAACACGGAGACAGCCAATCACGACGAAAGAAAGAAGGATCGCATGACGAAGCTCAGAACACAATTAGATGAAAAGATGCGATGAGGACAATGAACATGAGCTTTCATTTGCTCCTTGTCCTATAGCCCAAGTCGCATTTTTACTCAAAACATTCCTTGGGCCTTCGTATTCGCCATGATTACTCGCCACATGATCTGCTGGGAAGTGGATCCAGAAGCGGTTTTAGGACGCACCTGTCACAGAGAGAGAGTTGCCCCTGCGTGGCAAGAGCTTGGGCAGGTTTACCCAAGTGAGTGTCGGACAGAAGACAATAGATGGGGGCTGTTTGAGACTGGATGAAAATCTACGGCAGCTATAAGGTCAGCAAAGCGATAAAGGCTTGCCATGGTTTTCGATCGACGGTATTCTCTCTCCCTCCCGTGTTGCCGTGCTGTTGCGACAAAAACGAAGAAATCGACGTCCTCGTGTCTATTAAACGCAGTGCTGTGTTTTATAGATTGTTTCACGAAGCGCTATATACCATTCTTGCGTCTATATGCATATCCGGGATTGGGTATACTGCATATTTGCCGTGCCCTCGTTCTGTCCTCTCGTGGCTGGTTTACCCGAGCCCTTCCGCGGTGAAATCGTCCTGGATACGCGCTTACGCTTGAATGATTCGCTAAGACCTACAAAAAGCTTTGACGCGCGCAGACTCGTATAACCGCTGCTCCAGCATCCGAGCCCTTCGATCGCTCCGCGTGGTGTCTTTTCTTTGACGTGGAGACACGCGAATCGGGTAAGTTCAATCATCATCCATCCTCCTGCTCCAGGACGGCTACACCCTTTCTTAAATCGAATGCTGCCAACGCCGGGCGACACAGGTATCAACCAAGATGTTTCGGGAGACCAAATGGCGGCAGTACACAATCCAAACGTGCCAACTTTCGCGTTGAGAAACTCTATAGCGCGTGAACTTCGTAGAAGCTAAAAACGTAATTAGAAGAAAAACTGGACACTTGCCATTGGTTAAGGGGGCGAATGATAAACAAGTATGGTTGTCGGCTTATGGTGTTTACCAAAAAACAAGTAAATATGCGCAATCTTTTTTTCCTTTTTTTTTTTTTTTGAAAGGAACGAGTTTTTTGTGTTTTTTTAAGTTTCTCTTTTCGTTATCAAACACGACCTCACTCAAAGTGATCATGTTTTTCCGTGTGTATTGGGGTCTATTGTGTACTACTACTTCAAGCCTAAAGTCGTTTCCCATCAGGTCCACTTGTTCACTTATTTTTGTAAAAAATCCAAAACAACTTTATTATATTAAATTTGAGTCGCTATCTAACGGCTAAGAACTATGCGTGAAACATCTCTAAGGTGAATCTAATTAATTGAGATGAAATGTCAGAAAGAATAGGTTAGCCTTCTATTTTCGCAAAGTCTGTGTGCGTGTTTGTGTGCCGCATGCGTGTACGTTAATCTTGTTGCCTTAGCAAAAGGAACAAGACAAGCATTTACAAACGTTGGTAGTCAAAATTCAAGGAGCAAGTTCCAGGAAGCCCGTTTGGTTATATCTTGGAAGCCAAACTAATACAAAAATAGTTTTCTTTTTTTTTTTGACACAACAGTTTTTTGCAGAATTGTATTTTTTACAATCATTCACAAACAGCTGTTTCGAAGCAATAAACTTTACGGATTCGAACTGAAAACAGCATTACAGTTTTCCTTTTTCCTTTATTTTAGCCGATAAAACCGGCAAAATTAAGTGTTTAGTTTTCACAATATTTGCGAATCCGATCTGGCCCTGGGTCATTCCACGAGGCTCAAAATCACGCCCGCCATTGGAAAGTTCTCAAGATACTTCAAAATGGTGCCCAAAGCAGAAACTCCGCGTGGCTAGTAAGCTCGGAAACGATGAAAATCCAGAAGGTTTCGCGGAATCGTTTTAGCGTCGGGCGCAAAGTTCTCGGTTCTCTGACAAGGGTCATCGCAAATAGCACGTCTTCCTGCAATTTTTTTTTTTACTGTAATAGGTGATTGATATTGGCTGAACTCAGTATGTATCCGAAACCCGTCAATTGTATACTCAACATTTTAGTGAAAAACCCGAGACTGAGGTATGGACAGACGACTTGTCGCCGTCTGTTAGTACCTCAGTCTCGGGTTTTTCACTAAAATGTTTGATATACAGCAGCTCACTTGCGCCCTTACATTCTGCTCATGTATACTCAATAAGACGATGGTGGGTGAAGAACAAGCAACGACGTGGACAACCTGATCTCAGAGCAAATTTTATATGCATAATTATATTCACATGCTCGTTTCTTTTAAAGTATATGTTTCAACCTCATTAACGAGGATGGCCTGTCAAGTGTCAGCACATCTACATATAAAAGTATGTATTTGGTCAATTTGATATCCGTGTTAAACGGACTTCGAGATGCTTGGAATGCAACTCAACACGAATGTGGATTATCACGAGGAGGCTGCTTGGTATACATCCTGAGGCGCATACAAAGCTCCCGTCATGGGGCGTAAATAAAACCTTCATAGACTTGACGTCAATATTTTTCTTTTCTTTTAAATGTGAGATCAGTTAATTACAGCCAAAAACACACACAGGGAACCAAATATTTCTTATGAGCAACGAAAATAAAATTGAAGAGATTCTCCACTGAACACTAACTTCAAATATAGCGTGCTGTTCTTGCTCGTTCAGTAACGTCCAAGATAATAAAACCCAGAACAAAAGAACTGCCTTGCAACTTTCTCGGCGTTCGTTACGGGAGTCTTCCGTGTTTGTCAACACGGAAGACTTCGAAGACGCGCACTTTGAAAAATGAATTGTTCTCAGACTTGTTTGAGGAGTCTGGAAATATTCGTGCAATGTCCTTCTGTTCTGTATCCGTGCTCTGTGTACTTTGCCATACAACCTCTAGTCTCATGGTATGGCAGTAACAACCGCTCCAAAGCTTCAAACGACCTCCGGATCGTCCTCGCCCGATAGAGTCAAGTTGATCAAGTGCAGATCGACCTCAAATTATACCGCTCCCGTGCCAGACCGGCTGTTCGTTTAACCATTCTGCAACTCGTTCTCCCTGCCCTTTCATCTATTACTCCGATTGCAGAGACTTCTTTCGTTTTGCGCCGGTCTTCGCTCCGAGTAATGGGGGCTAGGGTTATTCCCAAGGAAGACGACGCGAGAACAATCATCTTTAGGGCATAACCCTGACGGCGTACAGCGCTTCCCCGACACCGGAGCAACCTTAACCTTCGCCGACGGCGCTCGGCACACTGCGTGCATCGCGTGTCCTTGGAGGGATAGACTGGTACTCCTCGGGCAATCCGAACGTGCCTCGCAATCCCAACGCATCATCCGTTGCGAAAGAGACGCTAGGGCCAAAGACGCAGGCGCGCCTCACGCTGCTCGATTGTGTCGAACCTTGTGGGCAAACATCGCGTGTTGTGCCACCATGGCTTTAGACAAGCGGGGCCCGGGTGCTATGACCGACCGCGGTGCATCCGAAGCGACGACATGCCGCTTCGTGGAAGATGTGTACAGGACGGCTCTGCGACACGTTACTACAAAGGTGGGCTGGCTGATGCACGGGCGATTATTGACGAGCTTGCTTGTGTTTGGTGAGGAGGGGGCCGGATCTCAGCCATTGACTGGATGTTTAAATAGCGACGCGGTGACGACGCTTTCAAGCATTTGATCAGACGTGGACTTACCGTCCTTGGGCTTGATGATTCTTCAGGTGGGTAGACAACTGTGCGACGATCGAGCGTGATATATATATATATATATATATATATATATATATATATATATATATATATATATATATATATAATACAGATTTAATGAACTCCCACGTTACCATAACAACACATGTAAGATGCCTCTTATCTTTGCCTCCTGGAAACATGTGATTATTGCCGCATCACTGGTGTTTCTATCCGCACTGCCAGCTTCATATCATAGACAGGATTACAAAAAACAGCTACTGGCCACAGACACTGTTAAGCATGCAAGACGTCGTTGCAGCTGATTTGTAGGCCGTATATTTTGAACCGCTAAGTGATTTGGCGAGGCAGTGATCAGCGTTCCGTTATCTTCGAAGTAAGAAGGAAGCCTCATCAAGATCCACTAGCATGCCCGTAATACTGATCAGCGCCCGTGCGCTTGGGATGGATTTCTAATGAGGCGCGGTTGTAGAGCGATCTGTATGTCGTCGCGCGGTCTAGGGTCAGACGGCTGTCCTGCGGCGTCGATTGAAACATCAGACACGTATATAGCTTTTGGTCTGTATGGGAACGGGTTCATTAGTAAACTCGAACAATCACCGGCCAGTTGTGTCACCTGTCGTGCGCTCCAGTTATAAAGAGAACAGTGCATCCGATTCGTTGCAGTGGTCCGAGATGATCGTCTACCTGTTACTCAGCGTGTCCTGCGTGCTTCTGCCCTGCTCCTGGGGCAAAGTTTTCGACAAATGCGAGCTGGCACGAGAGCTCGTGCAGGTTCATGGGATCCCCAAGGAGCAGGTTGGAAACTGTAAGCGCATCGTCACGGTCTTCTTTTTTCGCTTGCTATCGACAACTTAATTAATCACACACAGTAAATGCGCCGCGATCCTGCATTTTTTTTTGTTTTTTTGTTTTCGCGGCCGCCGAATTTTTCGTTGACCTTTTCGCCGAGTGTCTATGTAGACCCTTTTGCTGTTTACAAACATGAACTGCCGGCTGTCGTCTTAAGCGACTTCCGATCGCACTGTCTTTGCAAGCCTGTTGAGCTTGCTTATGTCACCAGTGATAGAAACTATAAATGATACACGTACAACAAAGTTGGAGATTTAACGAGGGCCTTCGGCTGCACAATATTATATCCTGGAGGAGGCAAGTTGGTTTACAAGAATACTCGAAAGGTTTTAACAGATCTCGCACTCCTTCGTTCTTTTGGTGTTCACTTGGAGAATTGGTGGTGAAACGTTTCTACATTTCAAGCAGCGGTGCTAAGTTGGCCTTTGGTCATTTTTTTCGCAAACCGGAAGTTTTTGAAACGTCAAAGACTGGAGCACCACCTGATGGCGCTTGCCATGAAAAGGGTCTATAAAGCCCAGTTCACACAGTTGCGTTTGACTGCGTTTGACTGCGTTGCGGCAGCGAGACACCAGGACATTCCTGCTGCTTATATCGCGTGCCAAGAAGATTCCTTGAATTGGATTCCACGCTTCATACGAAGCACAGATGTGCCGGTGACTCGCTTACGGTTCTCGCCGCAACGCAGTCAAACGCACTCAAACTGCAAGTGCCTGAACTGGCCTTAGGGATTGTCCGGTCAAATTTAGTATTCGAGAAACCAATTGAATATCATTGTTATTGCCTCGAGACGGATCGTACGTGCAATATCTGAATTTTGTATGCCCCTCTGCGTGAGTAATTGAATTTATGCTGCTCGAATCTCATTCTAGCGTAAACGCTGCTTTCGTTGGCAACATTGAAGCTCTGACGTCACAAAACACAAAGCGAGCATTTTTGTCTGCTTCAGCGTGCTTCGTTTTTCTTGTTGTGCTCGACTTGTTTCGTAGTTGGGTGAGATTTTTGTTGCGCGGTTGGGTGCCACAACCACCGGGCAGCACATGCGAGCCAAGACATGACGTTCCACACTTTTCCGCGAGACGTGCAGTGACGAGCGAAGTGGATCGTCGCCGTGCGTAGGGCCTAGGTTCCCGTAAAGATCGAGATCCCGCTTATGCAGCAATCATCTCACAAAAGAGAGCTACGAGCTGAGCTCTAAGCGGACAGAAGGCTCGTAAGCTGAGGTGTGATGCTGTGCCAACGATAATAAACTACGTCCATCCACTCCTCGCCCAAATCGGATTAATCAATTTGATTATGCAGAGAAACCGAAACCAACAGCAAGGCCACCTGGAAACGATACCAGAAGTTGTATTCAGCGGCGTCTCAAGAGGGAGGGAGGGAGGGGGGGGGGGGGGGTCGCGGCGGGCTATTGCCCCGGGTGCCGCTGACCCTCGCGACGCCACTGGTTGTATTTAGCATGCGTTCAGCCCGATTCTGTTTGACCCGCGTGTGAAAATGGAGCGTGACTACGATTCATCAAGCTCGTCCAAGTCAAGTGACGACATGCATTTGAACGATTCGCCGTTTGTTTTCGACCCGCGGACATCGCCTCTGAGGGAGCGACCCGCAGCCTCATCACCGATCCAGTGGATCCGCTGACGTGTACCCAGATGCCGCTTCGTGTACTTAGGTGCCGCTTCAGAGGAGAAATCTGCATCCTTTGCTTTGCAAGCGCCCCTAGTTCGGTCGGTGGCCGTCGCAGTTGTGTTTGCGCGAAACGGCACACGTTTGCTCGAAGCTTATGGCTGTCTGCGAGTAATTTCCTGCTAAAAGGCGTGACTTTTTTGCACATGCTTGGGAACTGCATTAAAGAACTGTATTTAAGTAGGGTACAGCCTAGGAGACTATATAATTCGAAACAAAATACAATACATTCATCGACCAACGCTTGTTATCCCGACCATCCGACAAACCTTTGCGTTTTGTGACGTCACGCAGCACCTACGGATGTCAGCCATTGCCACTGGCGAAATTCGGGGTGCAGTTTCGTACATAGGCTCATGAAAGGTTTAATTAATAACGGGAGATCATATATCAAAATAAAAATGACCTTTCTCTGCATGAAGGCTCCCTCGACGTAACGAGCGCAAGAACTTAAGTACTTCCGGTTTTGACCGGACAATCCCTTTAAGCCCCAGATCGCAGTTGCCATGCGGTACGATCGCGAGCATTGGGCACGTCCAGTGACCCGTTTTTCTTTTTTCAAACCGACGAAACCGCTGCGCGTGCTCAGTGCCTGCACTCGCACCGTTTGCCACGGTCCAATAGATGTCGAAGGTTCTAAACGTTTGCTTCGTGTGCACCGCTATTCGGCACTAGAGCTCATTAGTTTTCGAACGGAACTGTTTTTTTTATGTTTTACCTATGTTGCACTTTTCCTGATTGGGTGATGATGGCGCAGGGGTGTGCATCGCCGAGTATGAAAGCCGATTCAACAGCAGCGCCGTCGGAAGGATGAACTGGGATGGCAGCTCCGATCACGGCCTTTTCCAGGTTACTCAAGTTTTAAAACAACTCACATGGTTCTCTCCTTAGTTTTTCACCAAACAAGCATTTGTCATACGTTAGCCCGAAGGACAGCGTTAAAATGTCATCCTTTACCGTCAAGCGCGAGCTTCGTTTTCCACCTTCGTCACCACCATTTATTCATCTCTCCATATTCACCGCATCTTCACCCTGCTACGTATACGCGGCGCCGCAGGCTTCCTCGGTATGGGCCACTGGCCTTTTCTGCGGTGTCGCGGCTGTCTTGAGCCGAATGAAATGCCAATACTTTTCGGGGTCAAGCGTAAAATGTGTAGGTCCCCATTGGGCAACGTTTAGGTATACGATCTCAAAATCACAATTCATCTTTAGCTTCGCCTTTGCATGTGGTCTGGAGCTCGACCTATTATAGGGTGACCACTTGTCCCGCGACTCGCCGGACTGTCCCGCACAAATGGCTTGTGTCCCGCGTCTTGCAAAACTTACAAAAAAAAATTTAAGATGTCCTGCATTTCACACTATCGTAAAATTCACAATTTAACTCATGGCGCTGCCGAACAACGGGGCACGGGGAAGCGCGGAGGTCTCTGGTAATAGTGTGAATCCCAGTAGTACGCCATTTTCTATCCTTGCATTGCGGGAAGCGACCGTCGTTCTTGCAAGGGACACGACACGCATGCGCCGTTGTGCCTCTGGCCTTGGTGCATAAGTACTGCAAGAGAAAATTGATAGCCAAAGGCTGAAAATTAAATTATTGTATTTATTTTCAAATCAAACTGTGTCAATGCAAAAAAAAACTGCTGTGTTTTTTGTTATTGATTTTTTTTTTGCGAAGACGGCTGCACAAGGCAAAAAGCCTGCAACTCACAAGTGTCGAAAAAACGAAAACATAGGGTTCTAAATTTGTGTAAGAGCATGTTGGTAAAAGTAAGCATCGACAGGAAACAAGAAGCCGAAAAGGATACACTGTTTCTTCTTTTGGTTCGGTGCGCATTGAACTCTGCTGCAGTCAATTTTGATGTTATTCATCTTAGACACATTTCATAACATATTTGGCATTATAACTTAAAAAAAATATATCACTGTGAGTGAAAAGTATTTGAACTTAATTGCCGCGATACAGATTGCAGGTGTATAATATGCTTTCGGACAACACAGATTATGAAATGTGTTAGCAGATCCACATTGCGTGGCTTGCGTGTTTATAAATTTTCTCTAATATGTTTTTTTTTCGTTTCTTCAGTTGCGATAATACTGTCCAGCCTTCTGTTATCCCCCCCCCCTTTCCCTTCGGTCAGCGCGTCCCGCATTTCGCTAGCAGGAAGGTGGTCACCCTAGCGCGGCCGTTATGTTCCGCTTCAGCTCGACGCTCCCCGTCAACGTGCCGCCCTGAATAATGATGATCCCGGAACAAACGCAAGGGCACCAACACGGTTAACTACTTACGGTCGGTGACAGGTTAACAGTTCAGGGAAAACTCCTCCCACCTCTTTTCCCTTTAACAGAGCGAACGCTGGAGAGGAGGTCGCCTCCTCTTCAGCGTCCGCTCTTCTAAAGGGGAAAGGGGTGGGAGGACTTTCCCCTAAATTTTTAACCGGTCACTGACAATAGTCGATAGATGCCCAAACCAATGTACTTGTGAGTCCAAAACGATCCATACGGTTTTGTTAGGTGCGTTTTTTCGTAGCACACCCGCGCTATCCGCACGTTATCCGTGGCGCGTCGACGAACTGCGTCGCTTGGTCTCGTACCCGACCGAAGCAACGACTGCCTTTGGACGGCTTCTGTCTCCTAATTGGTGGAACCAGGGTGCCTTCAAAGTGCAATTATTTCCAAAGAAAGTGCAGATAATTAGATTGCGGTAAGAATTCCGCATATTTCACAACATTCTTAAATCCGCAAACTCGAAGAATCTTTTTTTTTTTAACAGGATTTGAAGATGGGGGGGGGGGGGGATATTGAAAGTACTATACCTACAATAAGATTGACGACGCTGGTCGTACAGCGTCTGACTCTAAATAATTTATTTTGTATTTTCTTTCCTTTTAGATTAATGACAGGTACTGGTGCAGCCCACCTGGACCCAAGAATGAATGCCAGATCGATTGTTCAGGTAATCTGCGATTCTGCGGCATTTTTCCTTGCAGCGTGATTACTCGATGTGCTTGATGTACGCCCAGCTAGTTTTAAAACGAACTATGAGTATTAAGCGCACTGAGCGTCGCATATTTAGTCAGCGAGAGGTCGGTCCGCACTTGAGAGGTATGACGACACCGTGGTTCACGCTTAGATAATCAAATTATCCGGCCCAGTACGACTGCTAGCCTGGGGTCCTTTAACGTGCATCACGCAGTAGTGATCACGCAACTGCACGCTGATACGACGCTCATCCAAATAGAAACTAACGGGGCTGAGGACCGAGCCCAGAAATCACCACAAATACCAGAAAAACACACCAACACCCGCAAAACAAGACAATCGTTTGTTTACATTTTTTTTTTTAAGTGAGCAAACACACTAAAGGTACTTGGCGAATTCGATCGTTTCTATACTCCTCTTTACTTTAAGTCTGACCGCAGCCCATGCTATGGTCCGATGTAGCCAATCAAGATGGGCCAAAAGTGTATTGTTTCGACGCTCGTTGTCTTTCTGGGTGTACTATCACCGGAAAAAAACGAGTCGCTCAGTGCCCAGTGCGTCGAGGCGCATTTTAAGTGGAGCTTTGTTTTTTGTGAGTGCCAATATGGAATCAAACAAAGATCAAAGAGCGTGTTGGTGAAAATACACGAGTCAAAGAAAGAATAAAAACACTTAGGGACAAGGACAGACAGCACAGTTCTTTCTGTTTGTCCTTGTCCCTAAGTGTTTTCGTTCTTTCTTTGACTCTTGCAATATGGAATAATAGTGTTGTGCGAGTATTCGAATTTTCGAATAGTAGTGTCGAGTAATGCGCTATTCGGTATTCGCTTCGAGATGAACCGCGATATTCGTACTTTTCGAAGTGTTTATCGCGGCGGGTTAGCCCCGTTGAGTGCGCTTCTCGCCAAGCACATGTGCACTGCGGAGAAGCAATACCCACAAAGCTCGCGGGGTTTGCGGGTATTGCTTCTCCGCAGTGCAAAAGTGCTCGGCGAGAAGCGCACTCAAAGGGCTAACCCGCCACGATTATGCAAAAGTACATCATTCGTGCTTGTTGTTGTTGTTTCTTGACAAATATGAAATAGAAGTAAGAATATTTGCATATTGCAAACAGATTTATATATCCTCTCGATTAGGATTGCTGTGACAAATGTGTCGTTTACGTGCCACAGTTCATAAATATCGTTATATTAAAATTAACGGAGCTTAGAGGTGGACGAGTGGAAGGTTGGAAGGCAACCTTCATGAGTTCAGTTGAATTTTCGTGTAAGCACGGTGCTCGGTAGTGAAAGATTCGGAGACACTCTTTCTCGTTCGATTCGAAAATATTCGGCCAAACACATTACTCGTTTCGAAATCGCTTCGAACTCAAAATCCACTATTCGCACGTGCCTATCGAATAACGAAAGGCGCTCACGGGTGGACCTTCCTTTCCGTGGCGGCGTACAAATTACGCGTTCGTATTGAGGTGCGTCTTGACGTTATTTCCCTGTAGTCATTCGGGGGCGGAGCATCTCCTGTAGTTCTTAAGCTGCAATACACCAACAGGCGGCTGTGACGTCAAGCCGATTCGCATACGTAGGCGCTTCACTTGATACCAATCTACAAGCGCAGACTCGTTTGTAAACGGCGTATCGAGACCAGAGTACGTTAGGGAAATAGTCACGAGCACGCAAAGAGAACTATAGCGTGCAGACTGGATCCTGGGGAAACTGATTTCGTTTTTGTCGTTTTCATCGCCGTACAGCTCTGGAAGATGACGACCTTACGGATGACCTCGAGTGCGTTCGGCTGATCTATGAGAGGCACGGATTCCGGGCATGGTGAGTTGCTCGTGTGCACACCGATGCATTCTTGTGTTCATTATTTTCCTTTCAATCTTTTTTTTTGTGTTCAATACAGGGCCGTCTGGGGGTCCGTCTGCCGGAGCATCAACTACAGCACCTATTTATCGGACTGCGGCTACGTTCAACCGAGATCTTCGTACTTCTACACTTACTTCAATCCGCTCAAGAAATGAAGAGCGCTTCGTAGCCTTCGAAAAAAATTCGCATAGTCAAGTCGCATCTCTTCTACTCTTCGATATCACCATTCCTCGTGCGCACTTTGTAATTATACGCATTTGTTTTCAGTTATAAAATTCATGCCATGGCTACCGGACACGGCTGGGGATGAGACATTCTCTGCCACGCATTTGCGATCTATTCGGTGTATTGTGCACCAATAAATACGTTCAAGTTCACGACCTTGCTGGGAATCTAAAGTCAGTTCATTCACATTCAGACGCACGTTCTGGCTCAATGAGCGTCAAAGTAACACCAATGTGCACAACTTAAAGTTTGCTCACTGATTCTTAGGTGAGTACAGGGAAGCCAATCCGGGGAAGGAGGGAGATTAATCATTAAGGTGAAGCAACCTATGGGATGGAACCTGTGAGCACCGATGTTAACATCTATTTGTATAACTAAACATTTACTTATTCGGGTCACAGGGAACGCCGCAAAGGAGCTGAAACTCCTCGAAAGGGGATAGTTTGGGCTGAAACACATGTGCGAAACACCACCCGAAGATCGGACGAAAATTACTACATCCGTAATTCGTTTGTTCCACGCTGTTTTCAAGAAACGGGCGTATATTTGCTGCCCTCAAAGTGCGAATATGGTTATTTAAGTAACTTGTTAGGATGAATGCTTGGGTGAGTTGGTGAACCATATTCTAGGGTTACAGCGCAGAGAAACAACCACACACCAGATATTCAGCGCGTGTGCTTGTCTTTCTGAATGTCTGGTGTGTGATTGTTTCTCTGCGCTGTCACCGTAGAATATGATTATTTAAGAGCATTGCCACGATTTCCGTACCGCCGATACCCTCATGTAATTCGTTTCTTAAAAAAAGAAAAAATATATTTTAAATTAGATTTTTTTTTTATTGGTTTTTGAGTTGCAGTTTTTTATGATACAGGTGACCACTTTAGGAAGGCCACAAGCAATCTCAGTGTTCGTACGAGAAGCCATCCACGACACGCCACTTCGCACCAATATTGTGCAGATCGGATGGACTTTCTGGAGGCTAGACGACCAGTTTAATCTTATACGAAATTACAACAGGCGGTTTTAAAACTTAACTTGGTGCTTCGTGTGTATGTAGAAAAAGCAGTTTAAAATGGAATAAAATTTATTTTACTTCTTCTTAAAAAAAAAATTATTTTATTGCGCTTTGTATCTGTTGCTCTGGGTGTGTTATTCTGGCTGGAAGAGGTGTTCACACGAAGGAGAAATCCCAGGATTTCTCACCGGCGCGCGCATCCCGCGACGAAAACGTCAGGCCTTTGGCGACGGATCAGTTTGTTTTCAATCATATTTTGTCGTTAAACTATGTGGTGTCGAATATAGAGCTCGCGAAATTCGTCTGTGGTGGTGTCAGGTGTGGAAAGTGCTAATTTTGCGCCTCTAGATACTGGTTATCTATATCATCAATTGAAGTTTTAGTATAGCATATATAGTAGCAAACGCAAGCGCTGTGTGTTTGCGTTAGCTTTGCGTGATCCACGTTGCGCATGCGCGTCGTCACCATGCACCAATCCAAAACAGCAGCTTGGGCTCCGCGCACGCGCACTGTGAAACACGTAACGCTAACGCAAACGCGCAGTGCTAGCCTCCGATCGAAAACGCAATACTAAAACCCACTATTTATTTACAATGCTTACAGAAGACTTTTACCAGGTCGTCGTTATTAGGGACCTTTAGCAAACCGTTGGCGTGCTCCGCGTACCGCATCTAGCGGAGCTTTGAAGCATGCTTTTAAGCGCGCGCCCGGCTGGTACCGTGACCGCGGGGCGCGCGCTTAAAAGCATGCTTCAAAGGCTCCGGTAGTACGCTACACCGAACACGGCAATGGTTTGCTAAAGGTCCCTATTGAGTTTTACGGTAATATGCCGCACAGCAACGACCTAGTCGAAGATTTCTGCAAACATTGTATCGAAACACACACGCACAGCAACAAAAAAGGATGTTTGATCATCTAAATAAATAACATATTTATTTATTTATATATATTCAAATACTGCAGCCCCGATGGACCTATTGCAGGAGTGGAAGAAATAATTGTACAAACAGAAAAAAAAGAGACAGTAATGAATGCAATACATGATCAATAGTTATCAATGACTGACAAAAAAATCACGCCATGGTAATAAACGGACATTAACGGGGCAACGAATTCCAAATTTCAATGGTACGCGGAGAAAAAATTGTAATTAAACAAATCTGTACGTGGATGAAAAGGTGAAATATTTAAGTAATGGTTGCTTCTTGGGGAAGACGTGTTTGCAAAATTTATGTACATATATTTACTGGCGCGAAACGTGATGAGTTAACAAGGCTGTTCACTTTTAATGCACTCGGTGTCATGACGTGCGGAAGGTGGGGTAAGGTTTAAAGCAGAAAGATTATAGATAAAACGTACGACCTTCTTCGGGATAGCTTCAACCTTGTTAATATCAGATTGATTGGTAGGGTTCCAAATGGCGCAGCAGTATTCAAGGATCGGTCGGATTAAAGATTGTTGTCAGAAGCTTTGTATGTTGTGGGGATTAACGTAAGGTACGCTGCAGGTACCCGAGTCTTTTAAGCGCCTTGTTACACGTGATGTCAATGTGTTTGGACCAGGACATAACAGGCGTGAAAAGAAGAACTAGGTACTTACACTCAAACACCCTTTCCATGAAAAAAGTTGTAAGAATAGGGAAACATGGAATGGAATTAGCGCCCAGAAAATGACATAAGGACGGTTTAACATAATTTAAAAGAAAAACCCCGAGACTGGGTAAAAGACGAAGGACAACACAACACACAAAGTCTCAAACACAGCTGAATTTTATTTCACAGAAGTTCGTGGTTATAGGGTTTCGCTGCCCCCACAAACCAAAATAAAAAGAAAGAACAGTCTTTACACAAACGGACTTTGCACAAAGCCGAAACAAGTAACAAAATGAGTTGGGTTGAACCTTAATCATTTCATCCGAACATCTGAATAAGACACACCAAAAAAAAAAAAAAACTAGATCCACCCTTTCCTGGAACAAACTAACAGGACCATGGGCAAAAACCTCGAACATCAAAACACCCAAACAAACGCAAAAAATGACACAAAAAGATAGACGGCTAGGGCTAACAAAGGAACATGCCGACACTTAGATTAAAAAATAACCTTGCTCAAAAAAAAAACAAAAAAAAACAGATCAGATTTGTAGATATTTTTTAAACTTTGTACATAAACTAAGGGACGGAGTATTTATTGCATTACCATGATTAATAATAATGAGAGCCTCTTTTAATAACCGTACACAATTATTGCACTCAATAACATGTTTTGACAATTCTGAGTAGAGGTCCTTGTTTCTAACGCAACGTTTGTGTTCGGTTAATCGCTCATTGAGGCAACGCTTGGTTTGCCGTATGTGACAGAGGCCACACTCAAAGGGAATTCTGTAGACTACACCCGACACACAATTGACATCCTTTTCTCTGTGTTGTTTTGTACATGAAGTCTTCGCGGAAACAAACAGCGTCAATCTGCTTAGCCTAAAATCATTCTTAAACACGGATGGATGGATGGATAGATGATACTGGCTATGCCCTTTGTAACGGGCGGCGGCTTGCGCCTTAAACACCCAATTTCTGTCCTTCTACATCCCTGCAACTGTCACCGGGCCGAGGGAAAGAACCACCAGGCTGCCCTTTAGGGGATCGGGCAAATACAAAATAACAAGGAAAAGGGAAAAACACACCCCCGCCTTCTCCTCCCGGCGAAGGAGTCGCCAATTTTCCTTTCGTCAACCTTGTTGTGGTTCTTTTTAAACCCAGACCCACTGACAGACAGGGTTGAGACTTTGGGCCGGAGCCACGCGGGAGGGAGACCCAATTTTCCTCTCTCCTCCCGGTCTCCAGTTGTGCTAGTTGCTTTTACCAAATTCAGTTTTCCCTAGTCTCCTTCCACCAATGCTCTAACCTCCTTTTCGTTACCTCACAAGGGGTTTATCCAAAATTCCCAACCTGGGGGGGGGGGGGGCACCCTTTTTTTTTTTTTGGGGGGGGGGGAGGCTGTAAGGGGGGATGTAGCCGTGTATGTGCTCTGCACAGAAAATTGGGGGGGGGGGGCGGTCTCAATCTTAAAATCACTGCCTCAACCCCTTTATAATCCACCCTTCCATCCTCTCCACCGAAACCCGGCCCCCTCTACGTCTGTTCTCCCCTAAGGGAGGGTAGGTGTAAGCCTTTTGCACCTCAAAACCAGGTGTTCCATACTTTTGCTCTCCATTCCACATATGCAACAAACTGTATAAATATCTTTGAATTTTTCCCTATAAGTCTTCGTTCTTAGTACCCCAGTTCTGGCCTCAAACAGTAAAGAGCTCCCCCGAGAATCATCGAACACAGTTTCTTTTCTTACTTCCTACTTTTGTAACCTATACATAGTTAAAGCTGATTTCTCCTGCATACTTCTTTCCCACATCTGTCTCTCTCCACACTCTGTTTTCTACTGATTTTGTTTCACTGCCCGCCTGTAAAAATCTGTTTCCGAGCTTTCGAATCTGTTTTGTCCAATTTCTGTTCAAGCTTTTCATGTATAAGAACTTATATACCTTAGCTGCTCACCTCATCTGCTCCATATCAGTTAGCCTTTGGTCAAACTTTACTTGTTGCCTCTCTGCTTTCAAAGAATGCCCAACCCATACACCCCTGTATCCCTTCATTTGGTGTGTTACCATGTGCCCCTAAAGCTAACCTGCCTACACTCCTTTGCTTTACCTCTAAGCTTGACTGTACTTCAGATTTCATACACAAGACTGCATTACCGAAACTCAACCCTGGTACCATTACTCCTTTCCGTATACCCCCTCACAACTTCTTATTTATTAAAGTTCCATAGTGCTTTGTGTTTCATAATAGCCGGATTTCTTTTCCCCTTCTTCATTAGAATATCTTCATGTTCATTCAGATATTTTCTCCCCTCATTTAACCATAAACCCAGATATTTGTACTTTTCTACATGTTCTACCACAGTGTCTCGTATCTCCAGAGGTTCCCCCTTCTCGTCGTTACAAACTAGTATCCCAGACTTGTCCCAACTGAAGTTTAGGACTAAAGTGTCCCTTTTCCCGCCACAAATTCTAATTAGTTCCTGCATTGTCTCTCTACTCTTTGCTACAAGTACAATGTCATCTGCAAACATCAGCCCTGGTAATATTTTATTTACTTTTTTCCCTCCCTCCATGTAAGTCAGGTCAAATCCTAAAATCCATTGCTCTAATCTCTTCTTTTTTTTTTTCACTAAGGCATAATATAAAGAGCAGGAAAAACAATGGGCAGCCCTGCGTCCTCTTTTTATTGCTGCTGGTTTTGTGGTTTCGCCTTCCGAAGTTATAACAATATCCTGTTAACCGCTTATATCTGTTCTAGAAACTTACTGAAATTTTCATTTCGTTCATATCTTTTCACTCGATCCCAGAGTTTCGTCTGATTCACATTGTCGTATGCTCCTTTGATGTCCAAAAATGCTAGCCGCAACGGCCTTTGCGTTGTCGTTGCTATCTCTATTCACTGCGTGATTATGAATAAGTTATCCTCCAGCCTTCTATCTCTTCTGAAATCATTTTGGAGCTCTCCCAGCATCTGCTTGCCCTTGGCCCATTCTTCCTTTTACAATCTGCACAGCTATTTGGTAGTTTAATGATGTTACTGTGATTGTTCAGTACCATGGCCAGCTTTTTGAGACGCGCACCGTTAATTAGTTCCCGATTCTCACGATACGTGTCATATCAACCTTGAGCAAGTTAGAGTGCCTTCATATACACGCACGCTTTTGCTTGAGTGGTGACATCTCAGCCATTTTACCGCCCAGTCGTTTTTTTTATATGCATTTTGAAGCGCTCGCAATCTGGTGTCACTCAGCTCGAGCGCGTAGCTTTGGCTAATGCATAGACGCCAATTTACCGCCCAAGTCACGCACCGAGTGCGCCAGAGCGTCACGCGCTGGCACATTCAGGGCAACAATGGATGTCTTCACCCTCAGAGAGACAGACATGTAGGCACCCTAGAGCAATATAAACGGAGAATTCGAAGCGCAAAACCGCTATCTGAACCTCCTCTCCTGTGCATCTCTCCGGCCTCCCACCCTTTTCACCGCTTGCGTCCGGCCCAATACTTTACTAGGGGGAATACATTCCACTCCGCTCATTTGCATTAGCCAGAATGCCTACGGCGCCGAATCCAGCCCTGACGGAGGGAAGGTCCGCGCCGAGTCTTCTTTTTTTTTTTGGCAAATAAGCTATCATCATCATCAGTTGCAGACATTTCACGACTACGCGCCATGCTACGCCAGCGGTCGGTGCGCCAGTGCAAGCCAGTGTCTCGAGGTGTGAAACAACGTCAAATGTGTTGCGTGGTGTTTTCGTTTTATACTTTTTCGAAGCCATGCACACGATATACCCCGAGTTTCAGCAAACATCACTTTAGGTTTCTGAATTTAGCTTTTAGAAACAAACAATTTCCCCAATTATGTGTATTTTGCCGTTTTGCGTTCAAGAGACAATCTGTTATTTTCTGTATTGCGTATGTTATTTCAGTGATGTGCGCCACTAGTATGGTGTAGTTTTGAAATTTGTATCCTCTAAACGAGGAAACACTATTGTTCTTTCTTTTAGGGCGCTACCGGCTGTTGGTCAACAAAGCATTTTGTCTTTAATCCTTAGTTTTTAGTCTTTATTTATTTGGCTCTGGAGAGCCGCGGCACCGCGGAAAGGCAGCAGGCCGTACCATGGAGGCCCGCGGTGCCGCGTCTAGTGAACATGATAATGTTATGAGTATATACAACGGTATATACATGCATGATGACGACGACATGGATTGTTGGTATTGGGGAGGACGGCAGTCCGATTCGCAGAAGTCCAGATTTCGTGGAGACGGGTTGGGCGGGACTGCAGCGAGCCATGGGGATCTGGCACGCCTTTCGATCGGTGCATGAAGGAGCCCCAGGAACATGATGGCGCTGTTGCTCACTGGGGTCCACTGGGGTCGAAGCATTAGGCTCCAAGGAGGTAACCTAGTCAAAGTAGAAGCTGCCGCTTCCGAGGAACCAGGGCTCAGATTGAGGCACCGCCGTCGCCCGGTGTGTCATCCTCTCAACGTCGTCGTCGTTGTGTTCTTTATTTATACGCGTATATATGTATAAATAAAGTAAGATGGATAAAAAGACACACAATCGAAAGGCCAGCGGCGCGCCGTTCTATTTATATTTCTAGTTATTTCTAGTTATACACGCCTGAAAGATTTTTGTGGAGTTTGTGTCTGTAACCGAGCTAAAACTTTACGTACACAGGCAAATTCAAAGCAAATATATACAATACAAGTGTTTCTGACCCTACATAACAATTGCTTATATTTGAAATCCAGGGCACAAATTTTAATTGTAAACATCTAATTATTATACAGTCATAATATAACCGCCACATTCTTAGTCAATATGCTGTCACAAACGCATCGTACAAATCTTTTTTCGATAAGCCTATGTAAAGGTAGCTTGGCCGCAAGCTTCTTGGGCAGGGCGGAGTGCTAACTTTACAGGGGCAAAAAGCGGGCCGAATTTGAAAGTCTCGAGGAATAAAAAGTATTAACTAAAATACCGAAATTTTAACTGCAGTGTGTGGTATAAGTCGGCAGCTATTATATTCCTCGGGAACTTTACGATTCTTCATTTCAGTAAGAAGAAATTTAAAATTTTGTTAAAGTGGCCCATAGGACCCAATGCAACAATAATATATCTGGCCCAGTAATAAAATGTATACAATCCTGAGGTTCAAGTAGGTGTTAAATAAGAGCGTATCAGTGCCCTTTATTGATATCCCGGGGAACTTAAGTATTTCTGCAGTAGTTTGGCTGAAATTATCATTTTACTGCGTTTTGCTGAGAATAGCCAAGAGAGGGCGCAAGGAGACCGTATCCAGGAATGCTGGGGATGGATGTGATACTGTCTTTGTCTCCCTTGCCCTTATATAATAGTCTCATCCGGCTAAGTTTCCAATCATTGGGTACATCCCAGTTTGCTTATTTTTCCTAAAATTTGAATCAGTCTCATTGGTATGCCATCTGGGCCTGTTGCAGTTCCAGCCGGGACCTTACTTTCTGCTTTATCCCACTCTCCTGTGGTCATCTCAGCTGTTTCACTATACTCCTTTTCTTGTGCTATGCTGTTGTTACCGTTCCCTAAAGCCTGATTTGGTTCCAGTTCCGAAAATCTGCTTCTATCGTACTGTCTAATGTATTGTCCTGCCTCTTTCTCCTCTCCCCTTTTCCCACTGTGTGGCAGTGTCTGCTGACATCCCTCTGTTCTTTTTCCCTGTGCTTTAATGTGTTCCCAGAACCTTTTTGCAGCGTTCCTAACATTCCAATTTATCTCTATCATCCACTGCACTCTCGCACTCTCAATTTTGGCCTGGATTAATGCTAGTGTCTTCCTCTTTCTTTCCTGAAAGTCCCCCCATCTGGATACTACTTCTGCTAGTGCGACCCCCTTTCTTTGATCATCTGTGTTCTCTAGATGTCTCTTGGCGTCGCGTTATGGCTGCCTTAACTTCTTTATCCCATCAACTTTTCGGTTTGTGTTTTACCCTTCTTCCTCTTTGATTAATTTGGTATTTCTCAATTACCTCTTGAAAATACTAACCAAATCCTTGTACGTCCATTCTTTTTCTGATTGCTTGGATATATTCTCAATTCCCATATATGCTTTTTGCAATTGCACATCACTTAAATTAGTGATATCCTTTCGATTTTTAGTGAATATTTCTGCTTTTAGTGTGCCAAATGTGACTGCCTAAGCTCTTCCTGCCCTCGTCATCTATTTCTATACGTCCTAATTTGTTGAATAGCTTCCGAGAATTAAACAGTAGTTAATTGTTGAGTGCGAGTTGTTTCTTTCCCACGTTTATTTTCCATCACATTTTACCTCAGCGTTAACTACTAGTACCAGATCAAGGGTTTCACAAAACACGTCTAACATCCTCCCTGTTGTATCTGTATACCCATCAAAGTATTCGAAGTGAGCATTCATGTCCCCTAAGATACTTATTTCCCTTTTTGTGCCAATTCCTCTAATGTCCCCTTATCTACACATTAGGTGCTGTGTATATTTTCGTCCCTTGCATCGTTCCCGGTTTTCAGATACACAAAACCCAATAGTGTGTCCATTACCCCATTATTGCCTTTAACCCGCATATGTTCCCTGCAGCTTTCCCGTACCCTCTACCGGTCATGTCCTTTTTCCCCTTACTTTTACCCCCCCCCCCTTTTCCGTTCCCCGTTACTCCGGTTGCATCCCATGTGTCCACTGTGCTTCCACTGTGCCGATACCGTAACGGTTGCCAACTGATTTAAGAGTGTGGAAGATGCGATGGAAAAAAGGAAGAACTACGTGTTTGGTGGGTTTGGGAGCCCCCTGACTCTTCTTTTTGAAGGAAACAAGGTACAATAACTGTTTGAAAACATAATCTTCCGGATAGCCAGCCGCACCAAAACGGTCGAAAATGCGTTGTAGCAAGAACTTAATAGAATGCGAACATGATTTCTTCAGAGCACTCTTCACAAGGTTTTGGACAGTGACAGAATTCACATTTTTTCAATGGCAGCTATTAAAAGATAGGAAGGTAGGAGTGGTTTTAATGTAGCTTTGCTATACTGCCAACATAAACTAGACGGAGTTTTTAACTGAATATCGAAATACTGCAGGTGATTCTTTTTCGGCCTTTCAACTGAGAAATGTAGCTCTGGAGCACTTTCATACACGAAGCTCTGGAGCACTCATACACGAAGAACGCGGTTTTGCGAAAATTTATTGACATTTGCCAGGTGTTGCACCACTCGCACAAGCTGGCCAAGGAATTTATCAGAAGAATATGATCCCGAGATGAGTTAATCGTGTGATACAAAGCGCAGTGGTCTGCGTATAGCCAGCCGGAAATGGCCAGGCGGCGCCCCAAGAGTGCTGCATTCAGCGCCACAAGCGGAGGCGTGTCTGTTAATGGGGCGGGCGGCCAGTCTGCCCGTCGGGCCGTGGCGAGCGGCGGCGACCCCGATTCCAGCAGTCCTCGTGTGCACGTGCGCACCATGTCCCTGGTTCCTTTATGCGGTTTTACCATCGCGAACCTTGATCGGTTGAAATGTTTAGAGCATATTCTAGGGTTGTCATTTGAGTTATCTTTACCAGTTTGAGTTATCTTCCCCATTAGAATAAAATGTGAGCAGGCACGTAAAGGGGGGGGGGGGGCATGGGGCCCTGGCTTACCCCCCCCCCCCCCACGAAATCTTCCATTTCGCTAGGGCCTCCTCTCCCCCTCCCCTCATACAGCATTTTGTCATGGGCGCCCCCCCCCCCCCCCCCCCGAATCAAAATCCTGGCTACGCAAGCCTGGTGTAAAAAGGTGACAGGCAACAAAGTGTACGTGTGAGAAGGATATTTACGCTTCGCATGAGCATTTTCTAAGGAAAAACTTTTGCATCCTGTTTTCTTCTCGCCGTCACATTTGTTACCAGACTGAGCATTAAATTTGGTTGCCGAAACAAAAAACTTTATATGCTACAAAACTCCACTATTTCAGAACTCGCAGAGTTTGAAGGTTTTGGTTGCGACCGCAAGTGCCAAACGGCTATGCACGCGTACAACCACGAGTGCCGGAACGGGCCGACGGGCCTCTCGCTTGAAGGTCTGATAGCCTGATCCTCGACGTCACAGCGAAGCAATAATCGGCCCGATTTTTCCTACCGTATTTCCCTATGTGGCTGTATAAGTGACTCGTAAAACAACTTGTATAAATATGCTATTTTGCCGAGTAGTCTGCAAAACGAGTTCGTAAGACAACTTTCCAAGCCTGCACATCTATTTTTGTTCACTTCAACAATTCATGTAAAATTCACTTACTTGATGCGTCGCACTGCCGTAATATACTTCTGTCGACGTGTCGCTTCCCAAGATCTCGAAGGGAAGCCGTAAAGTTTGACGCTTGAGTCACCTTCTCGACTGTGGCGGTCTTTCACGCAGCAGTAGCGACGTTTATTTTGGGGTGGAACTCTGTAGGAGAGATGTCACAGCACAGGAACCCGGTGAGGTCATAGAGACGTGAAGCTGGGACTTACATTTACAAAAAACGGTTCCCAAAAAGGTTCACACCGACCCAAAATGCCACGCTCACACCTGGTTTCTAAATACGCCCGCCCGCAGTCCCCGCGACCCGGGTCGTCCTGGCCTACCCAGTGTCTTATTTTGCAGCCGCTAGATGGCACAACGTGTGGTGCCAAACTCAACAATGTAGCCAAACTGCATTGGTAATGTGGCCCGACAACTCATTCGTCTATATAAAGAAAAGTGGTCCAAGGATTTGCGGAACACCCGATGACACATTCGCATTCGAAGAATTGAATGAATTGAAAGTTACATACTGTATGGGCGAAGTGAAAGAAAACTAGATATCCTGTCAACTAGGGAAGGATTCTTTAGCATGATGTTAAGCTTATGAAAGAGTTTAGGGTGAGGTACAGTGTCGAAGGTTTTAGGATACCGACTAGCCGGACTAGCCGAAGTAGAAATTAATTGTGAATGTCGGCTAAACCGGAGATTTTTAGATTTTTAGAACACCTTGGTTGTGCACAGTTACATATCTATTCCTCCTTGCATAATTATAATTAAAAACCTTGAGACAATGAAAACAAAGAGGACATAGACACCAGCGTCTCTTATTTCAGTACTATTCCTCTTCTCGGGTAAAGAGCGAATGAAATTGCCATCATACACATGATTTCTCATCCTGGCTATCGCGCGACCTGTTGTGCTCGCAAAACAGTACTTGTACTTGGCGCGCAACAAAGTTCATTTCGCGAATAAAATAAAAGAAAGAAAAAAATATGGGTTGTCCCCCGTCGTTTCTACCACCAGGAGGCCTCCCGTCGCAACGTTTACGTCACGAGCGTAGTCTGCTTGGCCTGCTGCGCGTTCTGTTTGTTGTGTATTCTTTGGCGAGGGCAAAATCTAATGCGACGCCTCCTCTAACGTTGTCTAATGTCACGGGATAGCGGGAAATTATCTGGCACGAAAATTACAACTGTTCTCCTTTGTACGACCACACGTCGTTAGACGTTATTATGGAATGTTCGTCCTAGGTTGCGCCCGAAACATCGCAAAGAAGCCATTGAGCGGCAAGCTGGCCGAATGCCTTTTTAGGGCAGCCGCGGTACCAGCACTTCGGCCATCCGGTAATAGGCCTCTAGCCCGAGGTATTCACCGCTCAGGTACTACGGCCACTACGGCCCTCCAAAACGGGTTTGGGGCCAGACTCGAACGCTACTAAGCGGTGCCACCGTCCGGCTTAACTGTCGACGACGAAAGTTGCCGGCGATCTGCCGTATCGACGAGAGCGAACCGACTGCACGCGTCGGCGTGGTTCACGTTTCGCTGGCAGGCGGTCGGGCGCGTCGCCGTCCCGCTCTGATTATTTTCGCTTTCGCTCTTATTCCGCAGAGCCCGACAGGATGGAGAACCAAAAGGACGATGCCAAGGACATCACCGAGAAGGAATGGAGGGACAAGCTGACACCCGATCAGTTTTATATCTGTCGCCAAAGGGGTACGGAACCCGTGAGTCTCGATTTGCATACGTTTTTCTCGGTGTCGAACCCCGCTAGGTGCGACCGATAAGCTGCACGTCGTGCGCCCACCACTGTGTCAGAGCGGGTTGGGCAAGTGATGGATCTGGTGCGATTAGCGAATTTGCGCCGACTTCCGCAGAACCAAGACCGAGCAAGTTTCGTTTCGGCGCGAGCGAGACACCCCAAGGCCCGGTTTCTCGGCCTGCTGATTTTGTATGGGGCGTGGTTTGAACGCGAGGCATGTCGCGCGTCAACACTTTCACGTTGGGAAAATTATCTCGAATGTTGACAACCGCAGCGCGTCATGCAGGCTGCCTCGTGGATCAGACGCGTTATTTTGCTCCAGTGTCCGTGCATGTTGCGCAAACGGGCGGACAAGAAATAATACTGTGCTTCTTCATATTACACTTTTTGCAGGCCTATAGGGGTAGATGGGTCAACCACAAAGCTAAGGGAACTTACACATGTGTTGCCTGTGGTGCAGATTTATTTAGGTAAGTTCCTGAAAACAAGGTATCATCTATTGTTCATTTGCATACACATTTAAGGAGGCCCGATTTACTGAGTGGTTCTCCTGATCTCTAACTTGCCTTTGTCTGCATGTATGATGTAAGAATGTGCCCTAAACCACCGATAATTTTATGGCTCTACATGTTATTTAGTCCCAGAATGAGTACATCATGCAGCAGTTCATTACAAACACCATTTCACCTTGTTATCTACTTTTGTTGTTTTCATATATATTGTCAGTGACATATACAGCCATATCTCAATAAGTGGGTCCGGACATTTAGTAGAATGCCGTTTCATTGAATACTGTTTCATCGAACACTAATTCGTTGAACGCCATTTGAGAGAAGCCGGTTGATTGAAGCCGTTTTATCTTAACACCGCCTAGATGAGCAGTAAAAATTTTTGATCTAGGAAAGAGTATCTTTTAACACCAAAAGGATAGCAGACCTTCTTTTTTTTTTTTTTTTCCTACAGAAAGGGGAACTAATAATAAGAAACTTACATTTTTTTCCTACAACTCATTTTTTTTTTTCCCCATATAGTAGCTGATGATTTCTGCTGTTATTGTGGCCAACAATAAATTGGAACACCGCCTTGAAATTTTATGAAACCTGTGATCATCGAGTGCGGTGACGAAGGTACGTCACTTCAAGGGTGTATTCGCATCCTTGAAGATATGTATTCTGTTTCAAGCACGAAACCGGCCTTGAAGCAATGACATGTCTCCATGTCGCATAAAGAAGGAAAAAATCTTTTTTTTTTGTTTATTTTAAGTAATTGGCAGAGCCGTGGACCTGCCGACTGCTATTCAGCCTACGTTCTTAAAACGGAAGCTATTCTCCTAGGATGGAATGAAAACACTATTAAATAGATAAATACAAAATGAAAAAAGCGCAGTGAAGAATAGCTATGTTCCTTTCCGGATGTGCCTTTCATGCGTTGACAAATAGGGCACAAATTATTTCGTGGAGAACAGTCGCTTTTCTTGCGTGAAAAAAGTAACTCGCATACCCACTCAAGTATTGTTGTGTTCTATGATTCAAAAGCTAAACTTTTGGTGAAAGGCTGACCAGGGTAGTAATTTTATTTCTGGTGATGCGACAACAGCGTGAAAACAACTCATAAGCGAGATAAAAGCATCTAAAAGTGCTATAATGCTCCAAAGTTCGGTGAAGTGAATTCAATGTAACGGCGTTCGACGAGATGTCCACTTATTCGATGAAATGTCCGGTACCCCTCAATAAGTGCATCTATTTTTCAGCTCCCGTGATTTGTTTTTTCTTAGCACTACATATTTGAAATCTATTCATTCTAAATAAGTGAATGAATAGATGGTACTGTTGCAGCTGCTAAAAATAAACTGGAAAATGACCCCCATGAGTAAATAGGATCAAATATGCTTTAGAACTTTTAAAATGTTCAATGGTTTAGAATGAGTGCGATTCAGCCATCTAGATTCAACAAGATTGCACTGTCACGTGAGCTTCGTTTGTGCATGAGCAACCAAAGCGCATTTGGATGAATATGTGACTTTCTCTGGTTCCGCATGCAGCTAATGTCCACTAATGACCAGGAATCCTCCCTAACAAATGTGTGTTCTGGTGTTCCGCAGGAATCCGTTTTAGGGCCTCTAATGTTTTTAATATACTGTAAACGACTTAATTTTCGCGGGCTCAAATTTTCGCAAATTGGGCCAAAGCTGAAAATTTGAAATTATTCGCAGGTTCTAATTTTCGCGAATCGGGTGTAGCTTCCGTAGCGTTCACATATTGCCCGAAATGTTCGCAGGACGTATTTTTCGCGAATTGTAGGCGATTCGCAAATTTCGCCAAAATTAGGTCTCTGCGAAAATTTAGTCGTTTACAGTATATAAATGGCCTCCCAAGCACTATTTTCTCTAAAATATGTCATTTTGCAGATGACTGCGTCCTCTATAACAAAGTAACAAGTGTGCAAGATAACAACCAACTTCAGAGTGACTTAATTAAAATTAACAAATGGTGCAATGACTGGTTGATATGGCTAAACAAACTTAAATGCAAACTAATTCGCTTCACTAGAAAACAATCAATTCTGTCTTACCAATACTACCTGAACTCCAATTTAATTGAGACTGTTACTATGTGTAAATATCTTGGCATAAGACTAATACCAGACCTCTCCTGGAATAGTCACATTGAAGCCATCACTGCTGACTCATCAAGAACCCTTGGACTAATAAGATGTAACCTACGATCTGCACCTCCCCTTGTCCGCAAGCTGGCGTACGACACGTTCGTCAGACCTAAATTAGAATATGCCGCTACCATCTGGAATCCCCATCAGATTTGCATAGTAATTAACAATCTCGAAGCAGTTCAAAACAGTGCTTAGTGTTTCCGCCTTGAAAAACAAACTAACCATGTCTTCTTTGCAGCCCCGCAGGAAAGTCTCTCAGCTCTGCCTTCTTCATAAAATCTACTATCACATTCCCGACCTTAAAAATTAGTTGCTATCACCCCCAGTCCGAACATCTTCGCACCTTAACAACACGTGTGCCATCAAACGTATTTCAGGCTCTACAAACTCATTTAATCAATCATTTTCTCTCAGGCCATCAGTGACTGGAACAACCTCCCATCATCCATTGTCACCACCCTGGACCCGAATCATTTTCTATCTTGTATTAAACTTCATTTTTCGTTTTACTAGTGTGATGATTTATGTAATTCTCAGCAGTCCTGAGTGTGTTAAGTTTGTTTGATTTTGTGTTTTTCATGTATTTGTTTTCCTTTATTGTATAAATCTTGAATATCCCCCCACCCCCTTATGTAATGCCCTTCGCGGGCCCAAAGGGCAGGAAGTGCATGCCGATTAGGTGCTCCTTCATTTCTAGTCTGTGTACCACCATCTTTGCATATATTATACCCGTATGTATAGTGTTCGTAAGTCATATACCTTTGTCTGTCAGAGCATTGCCCCACATTTATGGTATCTGGCGTGTTTCTTTGCAGCTCCGAGCACAAATTTGTCTCCAACTGTGGATGGCCCTCATTCTTCATGGCACTTGGAACGGTGGATGGGGATGAATCTCCGTCAAACATACTTAGAAAAGAAGACACCTCACATGGTATGACACGAACGGAAGTGTGTTGCAAAAAGGTGAGTTGTGCCGGCCACAAATGGAGCGAGGGAAGTCAATGTTCAAATGTTGAACCTCCCATTATAATTTTGAAGGATTTCATCTTCGTTTTTACTTGATGGAGTTCCGCTTTGAACAAGGCAAGAAGGCTAAATCATATTTTTATTTAAATCTTCAGCTTACGACGTGCAAGTCCTCATTTTTTTGGCTCACTTTACTACAGTGAATGAAAGGTTTGAGCCTATAGCAGAGGTCTCCAAACTTTTTGGCTAAGGAACCGGATCAGCGATCTGTCACATTCTCGAGGGCCGGGGGGAAAAAAAGTAATCATAAACGAAGAAAAACTAAATAAATAAACCTAGATAACCATTTAAAGATATAAGGTAATGTTAAGTAATTATCCAAAATCTCCTAAGACGGATATGCTTCAATTTGAAATTTTATATTTAGCTAATTGTGACACTACACGACACTTGTGGCCAGGAAAACTCGCCAGTCGTAGAGCAAAGCGCATAGGAACTTTGGCACATCTGCACAGTGCAAAAGACCAATAAGAATGATAAAATTATGCTTACAATATGCAATAGTTGTGACGGAGGACACTAAGCGCAATGTTATGAGAATGCAATAAAATTTTAATAGTTACCCAGACATGAAGCAGGGGAATAAGGATGGTAATGCTGGTGGTGACAGTGTTCAATTATTGATATGGCGAGAGGACCCGTGTTACAATGCAGTTTCTCTCATTCTTTCTGGTATCTTAGTATGCGCATTTGGAGCGTGTCCCGGCGCCGCTTCTTTATGCACAATTACTTTTGTGCTGCTAGCAAAGCGGGCCGCGGGCCGAGCTTCATTGGAATGACCGCGGGCCGGTGTTTGTAGACCCTTGCTCTATAATACTAGTGGGTAAGGTTTCATCTGGAGCCGTTCTTTCAAAATACCGTTAATCTTTTGCACCTGGTGGCTAATGACTTCGAAAATCATTCCAAGCCGTGGCCATGGTCTAAACATGTTTGCAAGTCCGGTCTCAGTGCGCCGCCATCTTGCTCAGTTGGGGTGCGCTTGGGCGCGGCCATAATCCCATTATGACGCCTTAGCAAGGCTTCGTAATCGGGTTATGATACGTCCAAGCACACCCTAACCAAGCAAAATGGCAGCGCCCTGAAGCTGGACTTGCAAACGTGTGTATCAGTGGTTCTCAACCATTGATGTTTCGCGTACCCCTTGTGGATCTGCAGAGATGATCGAGGACCCCAATCATGGTGAGGGGAAGGGAGGTATAGGTTAATTATGATAATGATTTAATAAGGGAATATAGCTTGTGGAATTTTCCTTGCTGCTACCCGTCTCAGAGAATGACACAATGCACTTATTCAACAACACATAGTCATTTATTGATTGTTAATGCCCACGCCGCAATCCCAAGCTCCTCACGCATACGCTGCGACAGTCTTTTGTCAGCGGCGGAGCGCCGTTCGCGTGGCCAATTGCACTTGGCCTCCTCACGGTGGAAATGATCACGGATGGTTTAACGTGCGGGCAACCTGGTCCAACGGTTTGGATCCTCAGGTTGCCCACAAACTAAGGGCTAGTGTGAAGTAGACTTCTCTCATAGACATACACACGAGAAAACTGGCCCGAAAATTTGAAAGTTTTTTTTTGTGAAAAAATACAACTTTTATTGTCGGGCTTGACTGATGAGGCAGGTTTTGCAGACCCCTGAATGCCTTTGTGGACCCCAAGGGGTCTGCAGTCCCCCATTTGAGAACCACTGGTCTGTATATCAGAAATTAGTTCACCCCATTTCTTTTCTGTTGCCTGATTTTCCCTTGAGTTCAAATGGGCTATGTTTCAAGAAATGAAGGTGCAATGATAAGCACCAGTAACAAATCACATTGGAACAGGACAAGTACTATTGGGCCCTAACAAAATGCGATTGACAAAGCATGGGGCTTTCAACAGATGCTGTGCTATCTGGGGGCCGGAACTCGTACAAAGTTGCAGTACAGATGGGAATGCTACTGCATATTTTATGAGTTCTCAGTTGCCTTCCAGGTAGTGACACTATATCTCTACACAGTATCAAAAGCAACACACTCTGCTGTTTGCATTTCACTTGGGCCCGAAAGTGCATAAGCTATCGATTCACTACATTATTGAAATGACCTTCTTCTGGACAGCTTTCAGATTCAATCAACATCCTAACGCCTTGTACTTTTTTCGTCTGAAAGTCTTCTTAAACTTGTGAAAAACATATCTCAAAAGCATGTTTTTCCTAAAAAAAACCTGTTCTTGTGTGAAACAAAAAAAAATCACACTAAATGTGTTTATGTATCTATAAACTTGAAGGAAGCATAGTGTTGTAACAGAGCAACCTGTTGAAGACTGAGTCCGACCCCAACTTCCACATCAAGAGAACATTCCACTGGCAGAACAGCGTCCGAGAGACGGAATCGTGTTTCGGAATGCTCGGTTCGGATAAATCAATTGGCCGCTTGACGCTCCGAGGCCCGTGTCTGCGCCGCCTTCCCACCACCTTGCCTCATCTTCGTGCAAGCTTCCCCATTGCCCGATGATGGCTCTTCTCTACCCCCACTGGCCAATTGGTGAACAATGCAGCAGACACGGTGTACGCGTGCGGCACGTGCCAAGCACGAATGCTGAAGTGGATCAAACTCGTATCATCTGACGACCGTTTTCAGGAGAGCCTCACTAATTCGGCCTATCACGTCCCGCCAACATCACTCCATTTATTGTTGACACTTTTTACATCGTAGTATGTTGCCGTTTATTTAACTTGCCAAATGACTGAGAAACTAAGTGTAGAGAAGGAAGTGTTTTCAGGTTATGAGCACAACCCCATTTTTAACTCAAAAGGAGGATTATTAGTCTTATTATTTAGAATGGCATTAATTCTTTTCTAACACGATTGCAGTGCAACTCCCACCTGGGACACGTCTTCAACGACGGACCACTTCCGACGCGGCTCCGCTTTTGCATCAACAGTATTGCACTCAACTTCAGGCCAGCTCCAAAATGAATCTCTTCGAGCGGGCATGGCAACGCTATAAAGAGAGTTCTTCTTATTGTAATATTTTTTAGGCCGACCCAAAGCGATGTTTTGCTAATGTTTGCTCGAAAGCGCACAAATCAGTTTGTGCTCAGAATGATTGTCCGGTTGTATTCGGTCTTATATGTGTGTTCATGTGCGAGTCGTTTGGTAGATAGGCCCGGTGTAGAACATAGGCACATTTAATTTACCAGTCTCCCCTCTGATCTGTCGGCCTGGGCATTTACGCCTTAGGGCTGCTGTCATTTTATTTATTATGTCAGTTTTTCTGGCTGTCGGAGGGCTAGGCCCAGTGACCGTTGCGAAGCAAGCTAGTGACCGTTTTAGGTTTCTGCAAAGCCCTGGTGCAGTATTTCTTTAGCCCATAGCAGCACATTGTGATGTTTTTTGGCACAGTGTCGGTGTATAGGAAGTCTTAGTTTGGTTTGGTGATTTATATCCGGAGGTCCCCTTTTCTAGAAGCATCTTAAGGCTGTGGTTTTGTTGCACCCAATCTAGATGTGCCGGTTTTCTTGCGCATATTTTATAAACGGAGGCAAACGTGATTTGGGAGCGGTCACCTCCCGAGCATTATGTTTACTTTCAAGGTCATGTCGGGACAAAATCTTGATCACAAAAGGATTAGCAAACGCGGTATGAGTCAATTTGAAAATAACAATGTGGCTCACAATAAATTTCAGGGGCTTGTGTGCCAAACCAACAACTCTATTTGGCATGCCCCAGTACTGGGAATTCCTTTAGATGGCTTAGGGCTTTCTTTAGCATGCGAGCACCTTTTTGCACTTTTCTGCTAATAGTCATTTTTCTTGAACTCTGTGCATGCACTTGTGACATTCACCTGTGCTCCCTTTCACTGTGCGATGCACTGCAGTGGCCACCATGAGCCAGGTTAGCCAATCGACTGCTCCATGGTGCCACGTGACTTCAAGTTCCATGTGTTGCTCTGCTCAGTCGGAAGGTCCCGTGACACCCTCTGAGCTATGGATTGGGTCCGGTGGCTCGTAGCATCTGTTGCAGTTCATCGTGAGGTGAAATGGAGTAGAGTGGAAAATTCCCACAAATCGTTTGGTAAAGAAAGAATCTGTTATCTTTGTCCTATTCACCATTGACCTCGCAGTGCAGTAACATCCTTGTTTTGCTGTCATCTCATATGATCCAGATAACCCTGTCCCGGCCTGTGTTCCAAAAGATAGTAATGCTTCTGGTCCATAAGTGCTGTTATCCTCAGGGGCGGATGCAGGAATTTCTTGAGGGGGGTCAGGTGTTGGTCAGCGTACCATATGTTTAGGAACCCCCTCCCCCTCTCCTTCGTTTTACGCCCTAAATTTTACACATGCAAAAATCAAGAGGGGGTCAGGGCATCCGGACCCCCCTCTAAATCCGCCCCTGGTTATCCTCTATCCTCTAAAACATTTCATGTATGGTATCAAAGTGTTTGCTGATGTCTTAGGAAGGCAACATAGTCATTTTGTGTCGCTGTACTTCTTTCTCTGCTTTGCTCTAGAGTCTGAAGGAATGTCTCCTGGCTCAAACTTTTAGATTTTATCTGTTCTACTGTAGAGTTTTGATTCACACTATTTCTTGGCATTTTTTCTGTAATTTTACGATGTCAGCATTAGGTGCCACTAGGAGTAGCAGCATCCTAAAAGGAAAATTGGCACCATATTTTTATGCATTTGGGCTGCTGGCTGCTGTCTTTATTTTGATAGGTCCATTATCAGTTCATAATTGATTGGTAATTAAGAGCAAATTGAAATTTTACTATTTCTCCTTACCTCATTTAATAATCTTTCTGTATCAGCTTTTTTTTTTTTCAACCTATCAACACGTGTAGAAGTAATATTGATAGTGTAGTGGTTCTGCACTTACATTTTCATATTTATTAAAGAAAAAAAAAACATCTGGTTTACCACCAAAACCACAACCCTAAAAGAGTATATGCAACAAATTTTTTTTTTAGCATATAGATGTGATTTTGCATGCTACAAGTTCCTGCTTAACTTGTAGAGCTTGCCAAGGCAGTTGACATTTTATGCACTTTGTGCTGTTTTATGTGTAAAATCCTGTTTTACGAGTGGAAAAGCACATTTCTAGGTCACCAATCTCCTTTTTTTCCTCTGTTAATAAATGATTTTATATTCATGTTGTAATATGCTGGCAAAAAGTTTCATACTACTATTTATCAAATAAAGGATTTTACCTGCTCTTTTGTGTTGAGCTTATAATTTGCCCGACAGGTCGCGCGATGTGCGCAACTTCTGCACGTGGGGGGTGCGTTTCGTCATTTGCGCCGTTGAAGAGGTACTTGGCGTTGGCATTATGCACGACAGCACAAACATACAAACACCTTTTTTTGTTTTGTTTTGTTTTGCGATAAGTTATATTGTACCTCATCCTAACATGTAAAACAGTGAAGGCTACAAGTGCGAGGTCCTTGCTTTCCGTACACGTGGGGGTAAGCGGTAACAATGATGTTTGGAGATAAAATGCTGCATTTTGTGCCTATTGTGTACTCCCTAAGCCCCAGCGATCACCTAATTGATACTTTGTTCTGTGATTGGTTCATTTTGTTGTAGCACGGAGGCAATTTCTTTTCTGTTTTAGGGGGTGCCCTCAGACAAACTGAGAAGGCTGTACTCCCCCCCCCCTAGGGGCTGGGTAGGGAAATCGCTGCACGAGAGTGAGCTTCGCGCTTGCACGCGCAGCCAAAGCGTGGCAGATAACGAGTGGTATCCGAAAAAGACGTTTTACTGTTCTCATCTGGTTCCAGTTTCATACAGCAGTTTCGGTTTCGCGCCTTCTTTCAAATTTTTAATTGGTATTCGTTAATATCATACGAAAATTTTAAAGCTACCTTATTAATATCTTCAATGTAATATTGAAGGTTGAAAAATCTAAAAATCTGTAGTTTTGAACCTTTTCAGCCTACCCCAGCCTGCCGCTGGTGGCGCTGGGGACGCCAGCGACACCACACGCAAGAGGCATCATGGCGTCCTGATGCAGCGAGGTTAGCGGACAAGTTCAATATCGTGCTCGAAAATACGCCTTTGCGACATCGCGTGTCTCCCGGTAGTGCAGGCAACAGGCCGCCAACATGATCTCGTGACGCTGCGGGAGGACGCTATTTTTGCTCGGGCGGAGCGAAGCCGGGAAGCGCAGAGCGATCAACATGATCACCTTGTCGAAAAAATTGAAGCAAAGTGCCGAGAACAACAACACAGATGCCGTTCCGAACCTAGTGCAGCCCGAGGGAGTCGCGGCGCTACGCAGGGCCTCGGTGAGAGACAAACTGCTCGTCCGAGAAGTGCAGGAGATGGAGGCAAACCTGCCCGGCACGTGCACACTCAAGTTTGACGATCCGGACGTGCTGCACCGCTTCGAGCTCATCATCACGCCCGAAGAAGGCTACTGGCAGGGCGGTCGCTTTGTGTTCCTCGTCCAGGTGCCCGAGGAGTACAATATGGTCCCGCCGCAGGTGAAGTGCACTACTCGGCTTTGGCACCCCAACATCAACGAGGAGGGCAACGTCTGCCTCAGCCTGCTGCGAGAGAGCTCCATCGACGGCATGGGCTGGGCGCCGACGCGGACACTCAAGGAGATAGTCTGGGGACTCAACGCGCTCTTCACAGACTTGCTCAACTTCGACGATCCTCTGGACAACGAAGCCGCCGAGCACTACCAGAGAGACAGGGAAGGCTTTAGGGCCAAAGTGCGAGAGTACGTGCTCAATTACGCCAAGAGGTAAAGCGCGCTGCACGTGATGACACGATGCGGCGTACGCCGTTGCTAGGAGATGCAACCTTGTCATATGTTTTCACGTGAAGCCCCTTGGTGCAATGCACGCTAAATGCCTACGCTTTGCTGCACAGCCGTGCGACGCGCTTTGGAAAGAGCATGGCGTTCACCTCAATCGCTCGTGGGTAGGACGCCGTGCTCTTCACAGAGCCCGCTGTTGGAGAGCGTGGCCGCAGGAAGGGGCTTTAGTTTCGCGCAGCAACCACGATGACTATGTGATTCAAGCACGGCGCGAAGAATATATCGGTGAATCATCTTTGGTCTTTTGGGTGGGCCGGATAAACCGTGTATGTTTTGATTGCTCAAGGGAGCGTGGTTTTCGAATGGTGTATGTACATGATTTCCATAAACCTGAACGTCTAAACCAAAAGCCTGCTTTTCTCTACTGGCAATCGCGAGCAGTCTTTTTTTTTTTTTTCCGCTTTGTTTGATACGCGGGTTGCAAATGAATGCTTGAGTGGCAGCTCGATCCCCCACTCTGAAGCATTCTTGTTGAAATTGCGTTTTGACGGACCAGACGATCGTTTAACCAAAGGACGTGTTGGGTTTTACCGGACGGATTAGAGCGTGTTGGTGATTTTACAAGAGATAAAGGGGAAGCAACAAAAAGCACGAGGACATTTTAGTTGCTTTCTCATTATCTTTAAACATTTTAGGTATGTGCTGTTAGTTTTCCCCTCTCTGCGAAAACAAACTCTACAAATGCTAATATCCCGCTGAGCAAAATCTGTAAAGTTGCCATGAGCATTATTACGTTATCATAAATAACAATGGGCCAATGTTATGCTCTGTGCGCTCTCATCCGAATCTCCATGAATGCTTTTAGCGGATGTAACGAACATTGCTAACATTTGTCCTCACATGGAGGAAATAAATTTATACATAAGAAACAATAAACAAAGGTACGGATGTCTCATCTTGTCCGTCCCTTCGTTTATTCTTTCTTGTGTATTAATCGTTAGCAACGCGCTCAACATAACTGAGGAGGAAATAACTTGACGGACCCAACCAATGAGGTTCGATGTGTAGAAGCAAGAAAGGACCTACACAAAGATTCCTCCTTGATTCTACACTGTTCAGACTGTACTCCCTTCACTCGCAAATATATCCCCCCCCTCACTCGCGGCTGGCCCACACACCGAAGGACACTCGACCTTTGGCTTTGGCCCTTTGGCAATACTCTCCTCTCCCTCCTTCTCTATCTACTTTCATCCCCCCCCCCCCCCCCCGCCCTCCCCATGTGTCAGTGACAAGTTCGCCCCGAGAGAGCAAATTTGTCACTACACCCTCTTTACAAAATAAAACATCGCTAATGAATGAATTCTGCTCGAAGCCGCGTTGGCCGCACCACTATGGGTAAGCCAACAATGGAGGTAAGCAGGTTTTCTTTAAATATAACGTAATATAAAAGCTCATCGACGGTTTTCCTAACGTTTCTACAAAGGAGGAAATCGGAAAAATGGCATTCGACTGGGTGAAATGCAAACAATGGGCGAACCTGCCGGGACTCCTCATAGATGGCGCCAGGAAGCCCGAACTCCAGTGGATAACTATTTCTCGCTCGTTTTTCTTTGCCGTTTTATAGTGGCTGTTTGTACCCCCTGCACAGATTAGATATGTTTAACGATGCGATTACACTTTCCGTTCTGAAACGTCTGAAGTCGCCCAGGAAAGGAAGTGGCATATTGGAATATAAAACAACTAGGAACAGCAAAACACCGCGGCAACGGCACGGCAGCGACTCCAGCAGTTAAAATAATTAATATATAAAAAAAAACTACGTTTTTTTGTTTTTGTTTTGCGATACAGTTTTTTTTTAATTCTCGATAGATGTAGCAATTGGTCCGCAGAACTCTAGGACGACCGGAGCGGTCTCCGCGACCACCGTGACCGTGGCCGTAGAGTGGCCGCTCGACTACACGTTTTTCAAGATGGCGGATATATATAGGGAGGACGTGAGGATCGGAGAAACGTGCTGCAGTTGCTGAGCCGCTGAGCCAATCTGGTGTGCTGGATTCACTGAGTGACACAAATTATAGCTGGAGTAGTACGTAAACAGGTCACCTTTTTCTCTCGAACAACAAACAAAAGTACTTTTAGACAGATTTGAAGTCAGAAGCGAAACCGAAACTAACTTCTGGTTTGGAGTTGATCTACTTTCGGTTTTTCTCTTACATGGAAATGTGTCCCACACAAAAGTCTTCGTCCAGGGAAATATTTGTTTTATGACATGAATGTCCGATCCACACACTTCAAAATATTTTTTTAGAGTAGAGTCAGGGTTCTTCAAATACCTAAGACTTCGCATAGAATATTGTTTTTGTGGGGGAAAAAAATCAGCGCTGATATTGAAGAAACATTGACAGTGTAGTATTTCTACTCGCCCAGATTTTTATTTGTATATGGATGTCTAGGTGGGCAAAAAACAGCAGCGTCCTGTCCAGTTCTCCCTTAGGTTTATTTGCACATGTCACATAAGAGCCCAACTGCCCAGAACACAATTTACGGCTCGAAATTCGTTTTCTTTCCGCCTGAAAACCGCCGATCGAGAACTGGCCGGTTTGATCGCGTTCACACTCTTCTCCGTGGTCACGTGCCGTTTTCTATGGTTTAGACACAACCACCAAATATAATCGAAGTCGTGGGTCTTCGAAGGCCCACACACAATATTAAAAATAGAAAAGAAATATGATACCCACTTTTTGTGGCTTCTAAACGTCTGCAAATACGTTGATTGGGGGGGGGGGGGAGTATCACAGCCACGTGACTTCCGCCACTCTCTCCTTCTCTATATTTCTTCTTCCTTCCCAGTCCAGTTTCGGCTTCAAGCAGTTGCGTTTTTTTTATATATATACGTGACGCTGTAGCAAAATATTGATTGAGTAGTCTTCTGACACCATATTGAATCGCCTGGCAAAAAAAATAAAAAAACATTTTGGGGGTGTTAATGTTTTTTTAATACCTTTTTGTGTATTCTGGGCGGCTTTTTGTTTTTCACTAAGATAATTTTTGTGTAAAATAATGAACTACGGGCCCTTTAATGGGTTTTGGGGCATTTCGATGATCACTTCTTTAGCATTATTACCAACACAAGAATAATAAAATCAATCTGAATTTCACAAAATATTGCCACGGGTAATGAGTTTAGAATATTTTCACATTACGTATAAGTAATAAACGCTGTTCTCAACACACACACACGCACGCAAGAAAAAAACAAACAGAATCCGAGACAGGCACAACTAAAGTGTGTTTTTAAGGAAACGCGTTACGCATAAAACTGTATATTACACCCAGTTTTTATGGCTGTTGATAACGAAGTCAGAGCTTTCTCATATGCTAAAAATAAATCAAAAATGAGACCTTTCTGAAAAAACTATTATGATTAAATTGCGTATTTGTGATTGCGGCATTTATTGAGGCCTACATTACTGCACTTTGTATTAAATATAAAATTAAGATATCTTAATTTGTAGCTTTTCAAGCTCTAATATATTATTATGATCTAATTTCAAACGCGCGAACAGCTATGACAACCCAAAGTTGGTAAATTACCATCACGGGTGCCTATTGTAGCAGTTTTAATTAACAACTTATAATAGTGGTTCTCAAATGGGCATCCGCAGACCCTTTGGGGTCCGCGAAGCCCTGCCTCATCAGTCAAGCCCGGCAATAAAAGTCGTAATTTTTCAGATCGAGAAGGAATTGTCCCATTTTCGGGCGAGTTTTCACGTGTGTATGTCAATAAGAGAAGTCTAATTTACACTAGCCCTTAGTTAAATCCATTCATTATATCAATATTATATTTAACCAATACCTTCCCTCTCCCCTCGCCACGAACGGGGTCATCCATCATCTCCGCCGATCCACAAGGGGTCCGCGAAACATCGATGGTTGCGACCCACTGACTTATAATTTATAAAGTAAAAATCGTCTATAATCAATGAAAACACTCTAGCTAGTATGACAAGCTCAACTAAAATGACATTAGTTGTGGGTAAATCATACGGTGCCATCAAGGTGGTGTCAAACGGCGGCGTGTAAAAATTAAGAATGTAAATGTTCTGGAAAATTAAAAACAAACAAACAGCGGAATCCGCTTTTTGTTTTTCGGGGCACTTGGTCGGGAAAGATTGGCGGCGAATTTGAAAGATTTGCCGACTGTCAAAGATTTGCCGACCTCTGACAGTCGGCAAATCTTTCTAATTCGCCGCCAATCCCTCTCGACCAAATGCCCCGAAAAACAAAAGGCAGATTCCGTTGTTTGTTTTTAATTTTCCAGAACATATTTACTTTCTTAATTTTTACACGCCGCCGTTCGGCCAATTTCAGCCTTTCCAGTTCGGAGCAACGCCCACCCGCTGGCAGGTATGTTCACTGCGGCACGTTTGGTTGGCTTTGGAAAACCGTTGAAACAGTAAGGTGCAATCCCATACGGGCTGCAGCACTACATTGGGACAGTGAAGAGTGTGGTTTGCATTCAGAAAGGACTTATCGCAAGCCATGATCGCGGACAGTTCCGCCGTGCCCGCTGAGGAGCAACGCTTCCCGTTTCCGCCGCGAGAGGGCGAGCGTCAAGCTGGAGACGCGATATTAGAGCCCTTCATACTGGGACAGGATTATTTATGTACCCACCCCCACCACCCCTCCCTCAACACACACTAACATCCCTCAGAAGTCCTTGGCCTTTTCACATATAATTATGCAAATGCGGGAACATTTCTGATTCGACAATATGCGCGTTCCACTGGGAAACCTATTAAATCCCGGGTGTTTCCTGTTGGGGATTGCTTCGATCAGTTGTATGGTGACTGCTTGCATCAGGTCATGACAGAGTATTCAAGAGGCATGGATAAGTTGAAAATTCCAATATATATATATATATATATATGTGTGTGTGTGTGTGTGTGTGTGTGTGTGTGTGTGTGTGTGTGTGTGTTTATTTGTTTTTGTCTAGAAAATAGTGAGTTTTTCTGCTTGTCTTGCTCATTGTCCTTTCAGACTTCTTAGGCGAATATTTCTTCACGCAATAGAACACGCGAGATTTAACGGCAACCGCGTGCGCTGAAATCGATACATAAACCCCAGAGAGTTTATAGGTTCGTTCGATTGTCCTAAATGGATATATATTTATCGACTACGTGTTCCAGCTATGTACTGAAACCTTGAAAATCATTTCAACGTTCATTCCAATTCGGTTATAATATGCATTCGGAGAACAAAGCTCACCAGGTGTTTGTTTATTTGCTTGTCTGTTGGTTTGTTTGTCTGTTGGTCTTTAACGCACGTGATGAAAGCAGTTTCTCTCCCGCCACTTTGAAAAATTGCAAAATTGCACTTGGGCTCATTGCTAAGCGCGATTTTATTAATTGTCAAAATGAAAAAAAGTTAAAAAAATCAGGATGATTTTTTTTTATATATATATGCACTTTTGTTGCATTATTTTATCGACTCGTGTGAGTTATGCTCGCACTAATTTTGGCTGCAGAAAATGGAGCGGGGAAATTGTTTTCGAAAAAAAAAATATCTTTCCACTTCCTCCAGAGTCAGACGACATTGCCGTCGCCTGATTTCGTCAACTTCGTTCCCTTTGTTTTCTCCGCTCCATCTGACTTTCCCTCACGCTCCTCTTCCCTCTCCCAACCGCATTGTCGACGGATTTCACGGGAGGACATCAGCGTGTAGCGCATGGGCACTGTGCCTTCTAAGCCACTTTTCGGAGAAGAGTTTCAAAACAAAGGCAGAGCTGAGACTATGCATCCCAGGTGCATACTATGTTCATTTTTGATTCCCGAGCTGAGCTCTAAAACTCCGGACCCGCGCGACAGATGCGTCTCGCAACCGGGTGGAGGTTGCATAGAGACGCAACCAGACCATCCGCTGGCTCGGGAGCCTTAGGTATATTTATTTTTACACGAGTTAAATGTGCTTGTTGATCGTCAGCTTTCCTAAATCACTTCGTGTTTTTTTTATTATTAATATTATTATTAGCTGTTTCTTGGTTATGTATAAACCAAGAAAGGTCCCAATCTCAGAATTCCTATTGACCCAACATTGGAGCGGGTTGCGCTCCAACGTGGGTCCAATATTGGAATTCAGTAATTCCAGCGTTCTGCCACCAAGGTTTGGCGGGGGCCAATGTCGGTGTGCTGCCTGGATACGAACCGTTTTACAAGAATGCGCGTCATTTGGGTTTCGAAGGAAATCGAAGCTTGTCGCTATGCCGGCGTTGTGCGGCCCGCGGGACAAACACCGGCCGAGCGCCGTTCCAGTATACCCGTTCGATTTTTCTGAGTCAGCGAGGGTGACTCACTTTCGTTGACGTCACCGCTTCCCCTTATGCCAGACCGGTCTCTGACGTGCGCCGCTCAATAAATGACGTGAACGCTTTTTATTAAACGCTACGAAAATAAATGAAGTAGAAACTTTTTTTACACTGCGCGAAACCGTTAGGTATCAGAGCTATTTCGCATCTTGTTCCGACAGGAGTATTGACAAACGTCGAATTTGATCGCCTAAGTTTGTGTCAGGATTGGCACATTCCACCACATTTAGTGGCTGTTATAGCAATCTCTCGTTTAAGAAAGTGGAAAAGTAAAAAAAGAAAGAAGGCGATTGTTTGTGCTCTGTTTGGTAAGTGTGTCGCACTCTGTACGTGGTAAAATGCTTCCGGTAATTTAATCGGAAATAATTTTGCATCGTATTCGATCTTGCCAACAATTTCGATTACGCAGGAATTAGACGTGTGAAATTTAAGGTGCGCACATACATTTACTTTAACAAATTGCTGCTCTGCAGGGTGGAAAAAAATGTTTTATGGTAACGAAAAACTGAAAACTGGGATGTATTTTATTTAAATCAGATTTAAATCAGTTTTTTCTAAATATATTTGATCTCTTACATTTTGCTTGATATGGAAGATTCATTATTAATTGATTCGATGGGCCTCAAATCCAAATTTAATCACATGTTCACGCACAACTCATTGAAACGCTCTTGATGATGGATATAAACTATAGATACTCTGTGTTTTTTTTTCCAAGTAGGGCAACCTCCTTTGCATTCTAAACGTAAATTAATATGCTTTAATTGCCCTAATGCATGTCAAACCTAATGTATATCGACCACGACCGGCTTTATAGGTCGTGATATCGACATGGAAGTATGAGCCGCTTAAAATAAATATTGAAATATTCTGAAAACACTCACACAAATGTTCCCACAGAACGGCACACTTTCATCCTGAAATGCTGCTTTCATTGGAGTCAATATAGCCATCAATGCCTGGCTCGATCGTTTCATTTCAAATCGAATACACTGGTCGGGGTGGGTATTTGGATGTTTCTCAAATAAATATATATAATAGCCCCATGTCTAGAAAAAACAAAACCGCTTAAAAAATTAAAAAATTGTTTTCGTTTTACGAAAAACTATTTAGGTGGAACAAGATAAAAATCTAATTTTGTGTGTCTGATTTTTCTACGAAGTTCTGTTACTTGTTGTGCATACTGAAAATTATAAAATATTTATAAAAATGTTTCGTGTAAATCTATTGTATGCCGAGTATTTTTTGTTATGCATGACAAATTTGACAAATAAGCCGAATTTCCATTACCGAGATGAAAAAAAATGCCAAACATTGTACCTTTGACGTTCGGGTGACATATTGGGACCCATGTATCTCCATATTATTTTTAATCAGCGCTTACCAAATACTGTCCTCGTGTAGTCCTATCTATGACCTAAAGGCTGATAGTACTTTTGTTTGATTTATATTCACGAATTATTTCATACTAATGTTTAAACTTCATAAAAAGTCTAAATCTTTGTCATATTTTAAAACTGTTTATTAAAAAAATCAATTTTTTATTCTCTTTATAATTTTTCTGATTCCCAGTCATATGCTTTTCCAGTGGCATAATCCGAATTCCCCCCCCTTCTTTTTTTTTTTTTGTTGGAGCCCGACTTGTTTGATAAAGTCAGTGACTTTAGTGCCCAAAGGAAATTTGCGCTCAGATGTCACACACACATACAAACGTTGCTACATTGCGATACTCAAAAATGACCCAGGTATGAATAAAACCCTCCTTTCAAATGGCCCGGTAAATTTGTAGTTTTAGTCAACCCCCCCCCCCCCCCCTTTTTCCCGATCTCTCGGCCTTTGTTAATACACCACAATCTTCCTTTTGTAACCCGCACAATCAGCGGTGTAGACTTTCTATTTTCCCGGGGGGGGGGGGGGGCAGGCTGAGAAGTTTTTCGAGGGAGGGGGGTGCTTTTCCGCGCAATGTTTCTTTTTGCACCGGCAATTATCAGTAGTTTATTTTATGGGGTACATTTTACAGCGTATGTATATCGCCATGTTGGCACGTAAACAGCGTCTCGGTAATGGGGTATCCACATGAAGGAGAAATCCGCCACTTTCCTCCGCGGATCGCGCATCACGTGAGACATACGTCATCCCTTTTGCGCCTCGCGGCGCCGTTCCACTCCGTGGCGGAGGCGCGGAGGCTTCGTGCTGACAGCACGAAAGCTCCGCAGGTGCACGCGCCGGAGCCGAGGACGGAGTTTCCCGGGATGTTGACGTCACGACATCCGTCCGCGGAGTTCTCCTTCGTGTGGATACCGCTTAAGGATCATGGCCCGGGGGAAGGGGGGGGGCTCTGCTCCCCCCCCTCCCCACGGATTTCACCAGGGGGGCACGAGCCCTGACGCCCCCCGTAGTCTACGTCTGTGCACATAATTATCATGGCAGAACGGGTCACGTGCAAGAACTTGAAGATTATCATGAGCAGGGCACCTTCAGGAATATTGTCTTGTGCCTCAAGCACGAAGTGAGCAAGCACGTTCTGAAAGAGAAATTATCCCACAACAGCAAATTTGTTCCTGTGTGCGCTGATTTTCGTTACTACGTGTTTTGCACGCACTATCAGTGGCGTAGCCACAAATTGTTTTCGTCGGGGGGGGGGGGGGGGGGTTGAAGTGGCTGGGATGTCCATTTCTTGGGGTGCGGAGGGGCAAATTGTGTGTGTGTGGGGGGGGGGGTGTTCAAGCCCCATTAAATTCTGCTCTGGCTACGCCACTGCGCACTATCGTGTTCTCAGTGCAGAGTATGGCTATTATGTACCGAATATATATACATCGTGTAAGCACATCCAACGCCTCTTCTATGATTACGAGTCAAGATAAGTCTATTCTTCGGTCAGTCGACTGAACAACAGGGTCGGCTGGAAATGGTTTACATAACCTGCGGAGGCAGAGGAGAATAACACAACCCGTATCGACTACCCTCTAAACTCCGTCTGACAACTCGTGTGGAGGCTCTAAATCGCAGCTCAGGTTTCATCGACGGTTTTCCAGCATCTGCCTGTGCAAGATTCATGGTGGCTCTCACCGATTCGAGAGGTACCCTATGCAACAAGCACCGTGTAAACCGTCCGACCATTCAACTTGATTATACATCATTGACATGCGAGAGAGGAGTCGACATCCCAGTGTCCCTCGATAAGTCAACTATACGTTTCACCAGACGCAGCCGCGACGCTACGAGCTGACGGGACCAATCAGGCAGCATCAAAGGCGCATCATCATAGTGTTCGTCATGCTCGTGTATGTGTTCTATCATGGCCAATCATAAACAGAAAAGGCCTAGTGACTTTCACTTTTGTCTCTGCTTGATTGGTCCCATTAGCTCAGCTGGTAGCGTCGGCTGTGTTTGGACTTGTGCTGAGACGAAGTATAGAGTCGGGCCTTCATGTACGCGCAGCCTGTGCACGTATACGAAACCGTCGTGGCGCCCTTTCTCCAGTGCTGTATACGGCATGCATCACTCTGGAGCGCCCATGTACCATGCACACTCATTTATCCGCCTTCTCCGCGGAGACGCTGCATGCATGCGCAACAATAAAAAAAAAAAGAAAAAAAAAACTAGAAACGTCGGGTGTCTCTGTTTGCCCGTGGCGACTGCGCTACGGCCGTCGCCTCTCTCATCGATTGCCGGCGACAGAAAACGACTCGATGCATGCGCTGTTACCCAAACGCAGAGCGAGGTAACCGGTCAACAAAACACGCCGACGACGATTACATCGACGCACCGAGGCGAAAGGAAAAAAAATATTAGGAATCGTTTAACCTTGGGCGATGCGTTAGATGTGCCAGCTATCTCTTTCTCCCGGGATCATGGAACGAACTCGTTTGGGCACGCATGAACTCCTAGGTGAGGCCAGACGCTCCGACGGACCGCGTCCCTCCCTGTCCTTCTTGATAGGTGCACTTCCGTGAGCGAGTAACTGAGTCCTTTTCCTGTTTGCCTCGCCGAGAGGAAACGCAGAACAGGAGGCGTCTCGTGCGGGATGCCCACCACACTCCTGACGGAGGTTCGATTCGTTTATGTTATTATCAAGGTGGTACAAATGCCCTTTACTGAGAAAACAGATGGACCCATAGCTAGGGTTCCGTGATTTCGGATAAATCTGAAAAAATCCGGAAAACACTCGCCGGTAAATTTTCCGTCAATTCGGATTTATCCGGAAAACTCAGAATTTCGAGGCCACAGTGACAAAATAAACAGCAAAAAAAAAACTGAGTTTTACAACTAAACTTTATAAGAGCACAAGGTCAGTGGTCCCGAGGAGATTCCACTTCAGTTTCCATTGAAATCTATAACTATTGAGAAAAGGGGTTTGCCTTTTAGCACGTCGAGGTTCCTTCGGGACAACGGTTGATGGTACCCGGACATTATTTATTTTGTTTTTGATTTTTCTTTTTAATTTTACGCAGCAAAATAAACTCCGAATTTCGAAGAATGGGAATCTAACAAAAATAAACTCCGATAAACCCCGAATCCCCACCGAAAAATAGGCGCCGAAAAATACCCTCCGACTTTCACCGAGAATGAACTCCGAAAACACGGAATCCAACCCATAGCCAATCGGCTAGTTTGGGTTCATTAGAATAAGGCATCTGAGATGTAGGATGAGCAACACAGGTTAATAAGAATCTATACGGAAATATTACAAACAAAAATATACAATAAACTTGCATAAACATAGGAGGAATACAAATTTTATTAAACCAAGAGGATGGTGATGAGAGTGAAGTTGATTTAAGAAAGCAGAAGGTAGTGTTTTAGAGCTTGACAAAATTATGTGAACATCGAAGATCATTATGAAGGGAGTTCCCTATTTTTGTACAGCAAAATGGGATTAGACTTTCCCCGTATATATTATGACATGGTGGAAGCTTAAACCGCTCAAATATATTACCTCAAGTTAGACGGGTACCTTTTAAAAGTATTGTTATTGGAAAGGGCTTGTGATCGGTTACAATTCTATGGAACATCGTAGCAATTTTGTGTTATTATTTCCCGGCATGTAAGAATGCAAAGTTTATTAAATTAAACGCGCGATTCTGATGAGTAATGTGAGTGGGTAATAATTCTAACCGCTTTTTCCGTAAATTAATCATCGACACGAGGTAACTATCGTAGGTCGAACCCCAAGCTTCTGTACAGTGTGTGAGATGACTTCGAAATATTGGAAAGTAAACTATCTTTAGGGCGTGAAGGTCGAAACACTGTCGAGCCCTTAGCAATATGTAACATGCGTATGTTCATTTTTTCCAGCCGTGTTTTCGAGCTTGTGTTGTCCGTTTCGTTTTTCCCCCGCGTTATCAACTTATCATGTCAGTACACCTGGTACTGCATTCAGTGGAAACAAGACCGGCGTCGTACGGGCGCTGGCTAAGCTCAGTCAGATAAAAATAATAGAGATAAGTTACGGGCGAGCTGGAGAGTTCTCAACACTGTAAAGAAGACCCTTCACTCAGAAACAAAGAAAATGGACAACACGCCATTTTTCTTTGTTCTTCGATCTCGAGCTTTCATAGTGCTGAATTCTGCCAATAGACGTAACTGTTGTTTTTTTTGTTTTTCTTTTTTATGAATACGCCAAGCGGCGGTATTCGGAAGCATGCCGTCACAAGGATCGAGCGCAAAGAATGGTTCACAGATTTGTGCGATAGGTTGCATTCGCATCACCCGAAACGAGAGCAACGATGGTCACCGGGACAAGTGCATGTTCACCGTACACAACGTGGAGCAAGGCCTGCTTGGCGAAGTAAGCATGAGTCATGGTTGTTCCGGTGTTCTGGTCACTTCTGTCGTTTTGGTTGTTGTGAACGCTAGGGTGCCTCAATTTCCTTCTGTTTAGGGTGATGCCACCCTTTGTAGTGCCCGATGCCGACAGCACGCGCTCACGGATAAAATACAAAGAAATCGACGAAAACAAAATGTCACCATAGCACAGTCAGCGCCACAAGCGCGTGCAGGGACACGCTCTTTCACGCGCTTCTGAACAAAAAAGAAAGATAAACGTGTGGGACAAAATGGCCGCATATCTCCACCCTCACCTAAGCAAGGCGCACATGAAGGCACCCTAGTGAACGCAATCGTCACAAATGTGTGAACCAACTGTTACGTTCCAGAAACGCATCCGCCGCGATCCAGGGTTCATGCTTTCGAGATTCGAGGCCTGTAAACCAACAACTACAGCAGCTTTGAGGCAACTCCGGAATTTTACAGCACTACCTCTAGTTGACGACATCAGTCCGCCATTTTGTTATTAGAGTGGGTGAGTGAGAAAATATTTTATTTATAAGAAGAAACACAACAAAAACCGAGGACACCTAACACTTCTTATGAGTTGTGAATGCGAAAGCATGAATGTCGTTGGATGGCCACGTTTCGCTACTGCCGAGGTTTCGGCTGCCGACGATATATGCTTCAGGCGCCGCAATGTTCCTCGGCGCCGAGAGGACCAGGCGGCCGCAGCCCCGTCAACGCATGACACGAGAGCGGCGGCCGGGCGCGAGCCACGGGGCACGCGTGACACAGAGCCAACGGGGATTTATCCATCAATTCGCCGCTATTGGCGACGTGCGCGATCGAAAGCGTCGCTCGTGGTCGGCCTGCCACGATTGGCCGAATGCTGACTATGACGTCAGCAAAGGATTTCTCATCGACGGAAATAAGAGGAATGTAGCGAACTTCAATTTTGACGGTGTTGGCAAAGTTGGTTTCAGAGCGCTATGATTTCAAGCTTCCACCATGCTCGATTACAAACACCATCAAACTTGTTGTTCGCAAGGTCATGACGTCACGAGAGGGAACCATAGGAGGGCGCCACCGAAACATCTCGCCGCTAATACAGACAACAGGCTTCGCTCCACTCGGGGGATGCGGGGATCGGTGGCCGAGCGGGCTAAAGCGCACACCCAGCTCGACGCGCGTGAGCTGAAAGCTCGCGCTGCAGAACCCAGGGATCCTGGGTCTCGAGCCCCACCCCTGCCCGTTTCGATCTGGATGAGCATCGTACCGGCGTTCGTACCGGCGTGCGGTCGTGTACCACTACTGCGTGGTGCACGTTAAAGACCCCAGGCTATACTCTGTTTTACCTGATGATGTACCGCAGGAAAGGCTACAAGCGCGTGCTCCATGCTCTGGCACATCTCGGCGGCACAAGCTCTCGGCAGGCGACTGCCAAGCTGAGCTCGCGCTTCTAGCCTTCGCTGCGGTACAACATAAGATGAAACGAAGTATAGCGGTTGTACTGCACTGAGCTAAATTGCTCATCTACAGCGAGTGACTCTGTCGCAACTTTAAATGGCTGACCAACTACACGCTGTATAAATATACCCCCCCCCAAACTGGGGGATCGGTAGCCGAGTGGTCCAGCGCCAGACATGTACACGTTACCCGAAAAAAGTAACTAAATACTGTCACTCGTTACTCGCTCAAAAAGTAACTGAATACGTTACTCGTTACCGATTCTCAAAAGGAACGCCTGAGTTACCTCAATAGTAACGAGTTACTTTTCACGTTACTTTGACGACCAAATTCACAACTTTTTTTGTTTCATAGTTTATTGCTTTCTTTTTAGTAGTTGTTGCTCTTAAGCAGTAGCTGCCTCTCGGAGTTTTCATCAATTATGTTTCCCCGCTTCTTTGAAAATACATCTCCGGCGACTGTGAAGAGTCGGTCCACCCTTGTTGTGCTTCAGCAAGAGCTGGTGAATCTGGGATTCCCCTCTCTCTTGTGTTTTCTCTACTTTCAAGTTCGAAGTTTACGATGGATTATGTGCCTTCCCGCGTTGGCAACCTCCGGGTTTACATTCGGTCCGTACTCGGTTCTAAAACGTTCAACCAACGAACCTTACTGTGTTCGCTGGGTGAAGGACATTCCCAGATGTAGAGTTCAGTACAGCAACGTTTATCGCTGGACACGTCAGCCCAACTGTTCGAGTGACGTGTTCAGCGATATACGTACTGACTGTCACACTGTTTAGTTGTTTTGGGGTTGCCACACCTACCGTTCTCGCAATGGACGTATACTCCGATTAGAATTAAAACGAGGCTCTTCAAACGTTGTTGTACACGTTACTCCTAAAAAGTAACGAGAGTCCGTTACTCGTTACTTGGCCTTAAAAGTAGCTAAATACGTTACTCGTTCCTTTTCTAGAAAAGTAACTAAATACGTTACTCGTTACCGAAAATAGTAACTAGGTCAGAAGTAACTCGTTACTTGTAACGCTTGTTACGTACATGTCTGTCTAGCGCACACCAGCTCGGAGCACGTAGAGCGAAAGCTCGCGCTGCAGAACCCAGAAATCCTGGGTTCAATCCCCACCCTGCCCGTTTCAAGGCCCCAGGCCAGCGGTTGTATTGCACTGGCTAAACATCTACAGCTGGGGGCAAGTCGCCCGTCGAGGCAGTCTAGGTTCTAGGACACACCTATTTTTTTCCGCTCCACTGGACAGTGGAATTTAGGTGCCGTTTGGCGCGGCTTCAAAAGCTGAGAGCACCGGTTCGCTCCACGGAACAGTTAATTCTTTCTCATTAAAAGAGGTGTGATGAAACTTATAAGCTTTTGTGCACTATCGATTTGAGGGTGTGGTTAAAATCTTCGAAATACTCGTCTTCAGCACGCGGCAGACAACTCATGACAACAAAGTGGTGGATTCGATCGACACGGTTCATGTGGTGAAAAGCAAAACTACGCTTTGTTTTACTCTTACTTGGAGCAAAACGAATGCTACGCACGCGAGGCCGAAGCCATGGGAGGCGCCAACGCTGCGCTCGCGCACTGGAATCAACTGCTATAAGAGCTCGGGCTCTGTACCCTTGCCCGTGCTATGTGTCGTTAGTGTGGATGCTCTGTCCATTCGCGACTCAGCAAAACGAACGACACTCTAGCGGGAAAACACTGAACTGGCCGGACCAGGTCCTTTCGCGATTTCTGCTCGTCTCTTCTGGCTTCCGTGTTTGCATGTTGTCGGTGGATTACGCGACAGAACAGTTCACCGGTGTCTGTGTCGTAACCGTAGTATCGCCCAGGACCCAGGTTGCTCTGCACGCGACCCGTGGAACCGCGTGAGCCAGACACTTTGCGTTTCTCAACGTTCATCAGCACAGTGGAAGGACAGTGGCAGTCCTTTCCTCGTTTCCTCGAAGAAAGTCAAGCCTCTGGAAGCTCGCTTACCCCAACACATCGCCGGAGGTTCGAAACGTGGAGAATAAAAAGCGGGGCGAACCATTTGGAGTCCAATTCCCGCTCGCTGATGCCCCAGCGTTGTGCGTTGAGCTGGCACATGGCACGGCACGACCTGGATTCTGACCGCCATGTTGCCCGATAGTGGCGTCCCCTAGAGTCGCTGGAGTCTCGAATACCCGCGTTGTGGATAGAGGGAATCAGCACGTGCATCTTAGAGAACCATAGATAAACAAGAGGAAGCTTCCCCTAATTTCAATCTGCGTTTCCAGGCTAATACAGGAGAATCTCCGCCCGCAAATTCCGAGAGATAAACGGGGCTGTTTCTGCGGTGCTTCGCTGCGGACCGTCGAAATTCGATAGCATTACTCGTCCTCTATGAAGGAAACCAAGCATGAGGAGTGTGCACATTTTCATTCAATTAATATGTTGTTTTCCCTTTACTTCTTTTACCTCAAAAATGTTTACTCCGATCCTTGACGAAGTGTCTTGAAAATGCTTGTTGGTCAACGCCAATCCTCACAAATTGGCGATGATTTTTGTAGTGCCTTATTTTGTCGGCTTCTCGTTTCTTCACACCGCCTTTCATCGTATACCACTGCAGAACAAGCCTGCCTTGCTTCTCTATCTCTAGCCAAACGTCGCTCTTTTTCTTCTCCGGCGTCTTCTTGTCACGTCTAGCACTGTCATACTCAGCACGTCTCCGCTTCTGTTCAGGGCTCCTCCTAAGTCAGCGACCTCGCTCCTGTGAAGCTTTGCGAAGGGTTGTGCTTCATTAATGTGGATTGTTTTTGTTTTCGCCTGCTGAGCAGTGTAAACGGGTGGAAAGGCCACGTCTTTCAGAATCAATCTGTCTTTCGCTTTGTTACCCTAAACATAATGTCCAAATAAAATTAAAAAAAAATCAACCAGTTCAATCATAGCGGCACATCCAGTGAGCACATCGTCCTGCGCCTGCGCTCCGAGGAGAGGAGGACGGCACCCACCTTTCGGTACGCAACCGCGCGTTTCGGTGCCGTGCATTTCGGTACCGAGCAGAATCGTCGGATACCGAATGTTGGTGCACGGACTTTGCAGTGCACGGACTTTGCAGTGAATGCCAGCTTTCGGTGTATATACGGACAGTTCGGTGCACAGAGATTTCAGTGCAAACACGTGAATATTCAGGTAGTCGGAGCTCCCAACATTTCGATAAAAACGCGTCGTTGCAGGCATTTGTAATTCGAATCTGCTGATTCAGATATCATTATCAAAAGAAGAAGAAAAGAAGACCTTTTGTGATTATGTGAAAATCAATTTATTTTGACAAACTTAGCGATACGGTGCCATCTCCGAGTCGGTTATTGCTTAAATCGTATAGGCATATTGCTGCATCTCCACAAAATTGCTGCCTAGAGCTAGCATAAAAACCTCTAATAGAAGTTCACACATTTCCTGTCAATCATAGAAATAAATTCGCCTCTCATTACTCGTTCGGTTCCAAGTAAATATTTGGGAAAAAACCGATATCTTAAACAACACCGACCTGATATTTGCCTAAAAGTGGAAGGCGTGAAGTATACGTGGCGCCTGGAACGCGTCTTCGACTGGTGGGTTAGCGTCCTTACATTCAAACTGGCCCCGATGTGACAACAAATGACATCACGGAGGTCGGTGTCGATCATTTGGCGGTCGGTGCTAGAAGTCCCGGCAAAATGTACGATCGAACGGGAGAGTGGCCGTCGTCGCAGCGTCCTAATTAGTGACAGCCGAAGCTTCCGTGGAATCGCAAGCTGACAAGCGACTCGCAGCAGAACAGGCGTCTGACAGATTCACTCCCACCGGGGCCGAAAGAAAAAGCCAGCACTGCCCTAGTTAGTTCAGTGGCGTAGCCATTTGGATTGGATTGGAAAACCTTTACTGTTGGCTAGAGTTACAGGTGCAAGGATTTTTTTCTCGGTGGAGCTGAGGTCCCTGGGATGTCCATGGGATACAAATACATGTGTATATATCATAGGGTCGGCTAGATGTCCGGGGGGGGGGGGGGGGTTGCTGAAGAATTTTAGGCTCCCCCCCCCCGACCCCTAAACCTTGCTACGCCACTGGTTCAGTGCACTGTATACAAATGCAGGATTTTCTGAAGCTCATCGTTTAGTTGAGTACCCAAGCACCTTGCTTCATTATTAAACGAAACCGAAGCGTGCCAAATGGAGTAATATAGAAAAGTGGCCCGAGCGAACATCCGTGCGAACAGAACGTATTGAGAGATGGAACCTCGAATATAGCTCTAACCTTACTCTCTGGGAGGTACAATTTTATAGTGTGTTTATTTTTATAAAATGTACCATGTATTATGGTATGTTTCTTACTGTCGCTTAGCACTTATTTCGCAACTATGCGCGCACATTCCGAACACGGAACGTGAGGCTTCATTGAGAAAAAACACAAAAAGTACGGGACGGCAGAAATGCACGTCTAGACCGGGACTGTCCTGGCCAAAACGGGACGTCTGGTCGCCCTGCAGATCGATAACATGCCGCTTACCCATTCAGTTTGCGACTTTTTAAAACTACTATAAATCGTGTTCACTGAACGAAGGTGCAACAGTTACGTAACATCGAAATCTAATAGTAAAAATAATGGACATTTCTTTTAAGTTATGTTCAACTACTTTTTGAAGGTCTAGTGATCGAAGTCCTGTAATCAATTATTTTGACCGCAGGTACAAGCCATTGATAACACGCGGCGCACAAGGCAGGGCCCAATTATTGTCCTTTTTGGCCGGCCCGAACTAATTCACGGACCATATTCTGGGTTCTCCGGGCAGGTTTTCTTTGCTTTGTGTGCAAGGCCCAACCGAGAGAGAACGATGACCAAAAACCGGCTTTGTGTTTTCTGAGCTCGGGACAGAACGGTCGTTGATTCCTCGTTCTTCCCTGGATCGGAGCCAACGTACCGGAATAAACCAACCCCCCGGAAACCGGGTCCAACGTCGCCAACCCTTCTTTGTTTTAAAGATGTATTTTAGAACGCTGATGCGCAGGGCAGAATTAACGAGTAAATATAAAAGAAAGGGAAAAAGGAAAAAAGAGGCTCGTCTTAGACAGGCTTGAGCGTATACGTATAATGCGTTCTTCATCGTAGTTTTCCTGTTTTAGCAGCAAGGGAGCGTACATTTGTTGCTTGACTCGCTTCCGGCTGTGCAGATGGCATGCAATCACCGGTCCATTCGATGCATTCGGACCGGGCGAGCATAGGCAATAGCAAAACCTGTACAGCAGGCATAGATCTGCTGCCCGCTGCAACACTGCAAAAAAAAATGATGGCGCTCCCCGACAACTTCTCTTTTTCCTTTTAATATACAGTATATATATATATTGTTTTATTTTCTTCGTCCTCTTGCTTGTGACATCGTTTTTTGGTTTCTTGGAGTGCCGGCCGGCCCCGGCATCGGCCGAGTTGACCGCTTTGGGGCCTGTCTAGCGCGGCGTCGAGACGAGACGACCTTTTGTCTGCCGTTACGTGCAGCGTTGGCCCACTTCGTAACTGCGGACTCCCTGCCGCCGGCGTCCAGAGCGGCACTGCCGCCCGGGCGACGGACTTGGCTGGCTTTCCGAGAGCCCAAGTGTTATCTTTCCTCCAGCGGGCTCGAAAAAGAGACAACGGTGAATTAAGCACCGCGGCGGTGTTTGTGCTTCATTCCACACTTCTCTCGAATTGTGTCGCCCCTAAATCTTGGGTTCAAGGCCTTTTTGATGTCGACTGCTATCCGCGTTAAGATACTGAGCGGTCATGTTCCTGTCACTAGAATACGTGAACCTGTCGACAGGCAGTATACTGCCTGTCGAGAGGTTCACGGATGCATAAGATAAAATCAATATTTTCTCTTATGCACTATAGTGCATAAGACAAAATATTGATCGGGTCACCAAACAGCCGATTTAATTTATTTTATTTTATTGAAGAAAATGTAAAAAAATAGTGTGTGTTTGTGTGTGTGTGTGTGGGGGGGGGGGGGGTAGAGTCAGATAAAAAAAAGCAGTATTTGTCGCGCCCACAAGCATCGACATCAATATTTTCTGTAACGTCGCAACGTCGCCCATTCAATATTTCGGTTTTTATTTCGTTTTTCGTGGTTGTATGTTTTATCATTTATGGCACACGGAACCGATCACGCCGCAGAAAGCCACGGCAACTTAGCTGGGGCATTTAAATAAATGTCCCGTGCCATCTGTACAAGATCCTCCCTCCGTCTCACAAAACAACAAATGGGGCGTACACTAGGCGTACACATAGGCAACGAAACACGCTTCAACGGGCGGTGCAACGATATTCAGTTCAAATGTTTTTTTCACTGTACACGAGCTTACTGGCACTTGTGGGACCCAAGTGTACTCGCACGCAACGGAATTGTCCCCATTGATCAAGAAATCTCTTTGTTGCGGTATAATTGCAAAAACAAAAGCGACCGTTTTTTTTTTCGATTTCTTTTAGCAAAACTTGATGACGTAGTTTAGAGGTCGCAGTGTCCCCCAGTGACGATTTATTGTCCCCTAGTGACGATATTTGAATGCGGCTCATAGACTGTACCCGAGCAGAGCGTGAGCACTTGATTTGGGCTCGCGATAATCAATAACTCGACAAGCATTCGGGTAGTCAGTGGCTCCTGCCCAATCGCTTCAATGACGACAATAGCCGAATCCTAACAATGTCTGGAACTCAGCGGGTGTCCTTTGCTTTGTCAACCCCCAGCGCGTGGATCTATATGATAAACATTGGCGGCATATATAATCAGCTTCAGATCATATGGCCGCCTGTTCTGGCTGCGAGTTGAGGGAAGAACCTGCTTGTTCTTCTTTCTTTCTTTTTTTCTTTTTTTTTTCAATTATTATTGCACAAGGAGAGAAAATAACGCGTGAATCATTAAAAACAAAATACTTCGCGTTTTCTTTTTTTTTTCTTTTTGCTAGCGCGAGTTTAGTTAGCATTTATTTCACACCAACAAACTTCTTGTAACTTGGGAACAAGTCACCGATCTCTCCGCTCTCTACGACGACTTGCTAGATCGCGCATCCCCGCTTCTAGCCCATTGCGCGATTCCGGCCATCGGTTGGCCATCTTACGTCACCCGCTGAAGAAAGCGTTGTCAAGGCTGTGGTTACGCGACCTTTGCGTCTGTTGTCACGTGACCTACAGATGGTAACCGGTGTAACTGTCTAGGCTTGACAGAGCTAGTGCGGGGGACGTAAGATGGCCGACCGGTGGCCGCATTCAGAGCCATATACATGGCTCTGGCCGCATTGCGCGGAGGGGCGAACCAAGTGGGAACGAGCTGTACTGCCGCCGTACTCGTACTTCCAAAACCGAGGCGCCCCATCGCGGCGAAATACCACGCAGTGCACTCTGGGAACTGGTTGGCCACTCAGATTCGGTTTCGATTGAGCAGCTTCATTTCATGCCATCACGCCGGGACCGAATGCGCTGCTTGCGTTTTCGATTATCTGACTTTTCACGAATGTACAACACACTCATTCGCGAGCGATACAAAACGAAGACCGGGGAACTTTCCTTGGTTCCCGAAACACCGGATATTATCCGTACGCATGCAAACGTAGTAAGACGTGGCCTAGTCACCTCACCCCACGAGTGCATCTTTGAGCTCGATTTCAATAATCCCGCCTAGTAGCAGTGAACTACAACTGAAAATTTGGTCACCTTAAACCTTATACGTACTTTGTTTGCCAAACGTCCGCTTCTTCTTACTTCATTAGGCGAAAAGCAAGCCGCATTCTCGCAGGAGTACCAAAGTTGAGCCCAGCGTTGACGCATTATTTTTAAACGCAATAAATTAGACCTTACTACTGCACAAAAGTTACTATGATGTCTTCCTCGTGTCATCATATATCTCCCACTCAAATTTTATGCTGATAGGAGATTAAGTTCTCGCAAACGCTGAGATCGGCTAGCTACGACGGAGGCCCTAACAAGCGCCCCTACTCCTCACTAAGCCTTTCTGGACGAGCTTTTACTGACGCCCAAGATTTGTGTCTGAACGGTGTGTCTGAAATTATCTCGGCATACTCAATCAGGAAGAAAGCAAACGCATAACAAATATTATTTCCATTAGCAACCGTCAAATGCGCTCTGAATAATTTCGTTCGTTTGGCGCACCGCATAGGGGTTCACGCCCGTCCAGCGCACTTCCAGCGAGCGGTGCGACATTATTTTTATTTTTTTATTCATATTACCCCTAAAGGCCCTCGTGAGAGGAGTATTACATAGGGGGATCTTCACACAAGTGCTATTTATTCATATTACCCCTAAAGGCCCTCGTGAGGGTATTACATAGGGGGTCTTCACACAAGTGCTCGACTTTTGCTTTCTTAAAACGGTTTGTATGTGCGAATGTGCCTATATTGACTGCAGGATAACTTCATGCGCATTAGCGATAATAAATTAGTAGAATGCAAGCGGGTGGGGACCAGGGGCGGATGCAGGAATTTCCTGAGGGGGGGGGGGGGGGAGTGTCAGGTGTTGGTCAGCTACCGTATGTTTAGGAACCCCCTCCCCTCTCCCTCGTTTCACGCCCTAAATTTTACACATGTCAGAAATCAGGAGGGGGGTCAGGACATCCGAACCCTCTCTAAATCCGCTTCGGTGGGGACTTCACTTCGTGCAGTGCTGCGGGTCAGTACAGATAAGAGATAAAAAGTATGTTCGATTTGAGCTTTTTAATGGCACCTCCGAGTTCTACCTCGCATACTCAGGCGTATTAAGAAAAACAGTAATTGAAAAAAGTTATATTTCGTCTATGGACGCACAAAACAAACAAACTTCCTGACGAGCAACGCTAATATAAAGGTGCGAGCTCGATGTACGCATACTTATTGGTTGTTACAGCTCGTTGACTCGTACACAAGCAATATCCCCGAGCTTCGCAGCGTCGAGGTTCCCAGCACTGGCTCGTTCACATACCTCGAAACGCTAACAGAAAGGCCCGAGTACAAAAATACAACAAGCACGTATTAAGACAAGCTATGCGTCTCGGGCCTGTGCTAAACCTTTGAGGTCTAGCCATATAGGTTACTTTAGAGACCAAAAATGACGCTTTCGGGACCAGAAAACATAATATACGCTTTGTGTATAATCTACGGTCGACGTGACGATCGAAACCGAAACCACGCCACTCTCCTCCCTGGCCAACTAGTTCCCAGAGTGCAACGCGCGCCGTGTTGCATGCAGGGCTTTATGGAAGTAGTCGTTTTCAGTGTTGCCACCAGAGCCTCTCACAACCTCTCAGATAAATTTAAAACGAATTCGCGATAAAAAAAAAGTACTGTGATTTGCAATTTGGGTTACTGATTCAGATGTGTCTATTAATGTGTTGAACCAATTTTGAGGCGAATTAGTGACTATCGAAATTCCACACGCCTAGTTGTAAGCTGAGATGAAAGTTCCTCCGATTCGACCCGAGAAGCGCAGAACGATGGCCTTCATTTCGAAGGCTAAACTAAGTACTGCGAGTAATTCACCTCCTCAGGGTTTACCAAAGTACCAAAATTATAAGTCCCAACTCTGGTAATCTCTTTTTTCTTTCTTAGTTTGATGATGGTTTGACCGCGTTCGAGCGCAGGCACGAGGGGACTTTTATGTGCCCTCCCGTCTCAGGAGCACAACTCCATAGCGGGTGAACCCCTCATCAAATAAAAACATCTCTCTCTCTCTCTCTCTCTCTCTCTCTATGTGCCAAGAAACTCGTGCGTCAGAATCGCCAAAGTATCTCGAGAGCCAATGTGCATCCCTGGAAAGTTCCTTTGTGCGCTTTCACCAGCCTTAAAAAAAAAAAAAAATGTCTATAGCAGTTTTAACTTAACTTTTCCACGTGCAGTGTGATCGCTATTTTTTGCTTCTTTTCTTCTTTTTTTATTCAGCTTACAGGTTGGCTTTGTGCATATGATTTGTTCAAGGCAGTGAAGAAATTCAATTATAGACATTTTCATGTACTCACTTGATGCCAAATTCACATGGAATAATTTCCAATTACGACACTTCGGTCGTGCCTTCTTTTTCTTTTTTTAGCTTCTTATTAACCGGCTGTCTTCTTTTTTTGTGTGTGTGTTTTTCTCTCAGCCTTTATCGTCCACTTCATTGGAAGGACGTGTTATCGCCTATCAATTAATCCTGGGGCGTTTTCACTCGAGTACTGCCAAGAAAAGAAAACAAGATTAATTATCAACGTCATCTACTCCAATTCTTTGCCTATGAGTCATGTCATTCTTTCGGTACTCCCATACCACGGTCGTATTCAGTGCAAGTGTCGCACTCTCTCCAATCCTCACTCGAAGTTGAGTGTTTCTCAATTCCCTGGATTGCTGACGGAAAGTAACGAAAAGCACGAATACAGAACGAGACAGCTTTCGAGAGACTTCCTCGTGGGTGATTCCACGTCAGTGCCTGCAATGATGCTCCGGGTCATAATTTAGATATTTTTGTTAAAAGGTATATGAAATCCATGTTCTTGGGTGGAACAATCAGCTCTATATGAATTCCGTAAAAAATATTTTCGCTGGGATATAAAATAGTGATAGCTCGAGGCGTGGAAATTGAGAAGATTTCACAATGCTACTTTGCAAGCGCAAGCGCATAGCTTCCACCGCACTGTCAGCTTAGGGTGAATAGAACTCCTGCTTTTGACGTCATTCATCGTTTCACGTAAAGCCCCTAGATGTGTTTGTCAAAAAGGTTAAAGGTCAAATTAGTCGTTAGTTGTTAATAAAGCAGAAGGTTAGTCTGCCAGAACATGGCGACATTGTTACCCACTGTAGATAAGCAGTTTAACCAGTGCAGTACGACTGCTAGCCTGGGGTCTTTAACGTGCACCGCACAGTAGTGATACACGACCGCACGCCGGTACGATGCTCATCCAGATCGAAACGGGCAGGGGTGGGGATTGAACATGTGTTTGTGTTCGTGTTACAAGTAGCGATACAGGCGCCAATGCTCGAGGCCCGTGCCCCGGGTGGCCGTTGGAAGCAAATAGCGGCGCAGCACTCGCTCGCGGCTAAATCAGATCGCCAGCGGCGGTTGCTACGGTTACACCTAGATGCCTTCCTACGCCACGCACTTTTGCTTGAGTGATGACCAGGATGTCGAACTGGAACCAAACCGAAACGAAAACCGGAACCGAAATGTAATTTTTAGCCGAACCGGAACTGAACCGAACCGAACCGAACCGAAATCTTCGTCGCCATCTTAAAACTAAACCAGAAAAAAAAAAGAAAAAAAAAACATAACGGGGTAACAGGTTTAAAACGGTTCGTGGTATTTTTTTTTATTAGTATCACAAAATTAATATTTGAGAATAAAAAATTGGCAGCTGTATTTCTCGGCATTATCACATTCTCATATAAAAAATTGCGATGTATGAGAAATTATGGGTTTTCGTGGCACTTTTGTGTTGGCGCTGATTAATCATGTGTAACCTGCTCACGTGCAAAAAACAAGAAAACAACAACAACAAAAGAAACTCAACAGCCAGGCTATATTATTTAGCATGTATAAGAGAATGTTCACTTCGACACACGCAATTTAGGCCAGATTCGATCTGTGTACGAAGGTGCGTATGCGGAGTGCAAGTTTGTCTGCTTCTGAATGCGCAGGGGTTGCAATGGCGTCGGAACGCCGAGCCTTAAATTGCCTCTGTCTGGAAGGATAGTGGGTAGACATCAATGCTAGCTGCCCTCAGGTCTACTCATTATCCTCCAATCAGAGTCATTCGAAGCTCGGTGTTCTGATGTTACACCGAAACCCCTGCGCAGAAAGCAGACGACCCTGAGCTCGGCATAGATTAGAGTGAACAATTTTGATCGCTCCTTTCTGCATGATTCTTCGTCTGCATCAAGGTGCTGAGTGTAAACAACGTTGGTTAGGAAAACAAGCGTTGTGATTGCCGCTCAGTGTTTCTATCAAAGGTAAACTGAAAGGGCTTCTCTTAAACCTTTCCTGACATTTTGAAAATATTATTGCTTTTAGCTCAGTTGCGTCGTCATCATATAAACCATTAGGCCCGTCTTGCAATATTCGAAATCCTGAAACTGGGTACGCGAACGTAGTTTCGCAAGAAGTGTTATTTGTGTATTTTTTAGAGCTCAGGTCAGAGATTGTAAAATATTAAAAGTAGATCAAAAACGCTGGCCGTGCATTTCCTATGCCCTATTCCGGAGGTTCGTCCTCTGCACACTGATTTGTGAGGTTGCTTCCAGGTGGTCATTGTTCACATATTTCGTGAGAAGTATTAATCATCGCGATTATCTTGCTCATCGCCAGCCTGTGCGATTGGCTTTTAGCGTTTTTGCGTTCAGCAAGCCACCCGGGAGTGAGCTCCTAAATCAGTGTGCAGGCGACAAACAGGCTGGTATAGGACATTGGAAATACACGGCCTCCGATTTTGCTTCATTTTTAATATTTCACTACCTTAGAATTGATCCCCCCCAAAGATAGACATACAATTTCTTGCGATTTACGTTCGTTTGCCCGATTTCAGGTATGTACGTTTGGAATTCGAATTTCGCAAGGCGTGCCAAATGGGTTGGTTCTTACAGCCACACCCTGTCTATTGCGAAACGTATTTCGTAAACTATATGTCACGATATATATGGTGACGATGTGCACATTCCATGATTTTATTCACTGTAATTAATTCCTTAGTTGAAGAGCACAACTACGATTCAACTTTTATTACTGCGTCGCGAAGTTGTAACAATCACGGGTATTTTAGGCGACCTACCAGACTTCGTGACAACCTTTCGATTAAGGTAAAATATATGTGACTGAGGTAAACAAATAGATGTTGAGTCGTATAAACACGACGTTTGGTATGTTAATCTAGGTGTCCATCTACTGTTGCGTCGAAATTAAATAACGCAATTTCTTATTTTTGGCAATGAAAATAAAAGTGAATTGTACAAACGATAAAAAAAAAATATATAAACATATATATATATATATATATATATATATATATATATATATATATATATATATATATATATATATATATAGTTACTTGTTTCACGGTGAAAATAGTGCTTATTGCCAAGACAACGCGGAAAAGTATATTCTCAATTTATAGCGGTTTAAACCGGTTCAAACCGTTTGAACCGTTATTTTTGCTCCCGGGAACTGAACCGGAACTGAACCGAAAGCCGTGAACTCGAACCCGAACCGAACCGATAAAAATTTCGGTTCAACACTCCGGTGGTGACATCTCAACCATTTTTCCGCCCAATCGTTTTTTTTTTTTAGGTGCGTGCAATTTGTGGTGATTTAGCTCGAGTGTGTAGCTTTGGCTTATGCTCAGATGTAATTTTACCGCCTAAGCCACGCTGCGCAAACGCGTCACGCTCTGGCCCACTCAGTGTAACAAAGGATGTCTTCACCCTGAGACAAACAGGCATGTAAGCACCTATAGTTACAAAGCTCGGCAGCGCGATTTTTTCTTCGCGTGCGCTTCACGCTTTAGCGTTCATTGGGCGTTAACAGCCGCACACGTTGACCGTTGGCTTTCGCACTAACGGCGTGGAATACAAACACAAATGTGTGACATCATTCACGGGGCACTGGTCGTCTCCTATTGGTCGCCGCGGGTCCCGGAAGGTCAGGCCGACTCCGCGAAATGCACTGTCGGCTAAATGCCCTCCACGAAAAGAGCCGCAGTAGTCGTCCGAAATAAATGAATCGACGAAAAGCGGGGCGTGAGAGGAGAGCGCCGTCTGGGCGGTGCTGACGGCGATAGCGAGCAGTGCACGCGCGCTCCTGGCGAATGATGGATGCAGCGCCGGGGAGGCCGTTGCCCCCTCGGCAGAGCACAGACGGGCCAGAGACGCCTTCTTTTGGCTTCCTGCGTCGCGTCCTCGCGTTATTTCAGGACGTTTTGGGAGAAGCGCCGAGACGGCTACGGTCCGACCCGGTTCCTGCCCGTTTCGGTCGCTTCTGCATACGGACTTGTCTCCCTCGGGCCTCGAGCGGGCGACCGCGGCACGAGCGCGACACCCGGCTCTCTGGACGCGTGCGTCGGGAGCCACAGAATCGCTCGACTGCTGGCCTGTCTGGGCCGTGTGTGCGCCGGCTTTGGCGCAGTATAGTAAACGGCTCTGCTTTGACGCACCGGGCAATCCAGAGATATCGGTCCGAGGCGAAAGCTTCTTTCTGAACAGGAAGGAACGGATCTCCGCGCGGTCGAGCGAAGAAAGAAAGAATTGCTACGGTGCATCAGGGCCAGGGGCGGATCCAGAACTCCGTTTTGGGGGAAGAGGGGGGGGGGGCATACTATTCTCCCATTCTTTCGTGTGCACGGGGGATCCACCCGTGTCAAATTGCCCTCCGAGAAGGGGGAGGAAGAGGGGTCGACTTTGTTTGGGGGGGGGGGGCGGCCGCCCCCGTCGCCCCCCCCCTTGGATCCATCACTGATCAGGGCGGAAGGTTTGGTTCTCGCCGACGAACGATGCTCTGTGGAACTTGAAAAGCGGCCAAAACGTGTACATTCAAGAAGGCACCGGCACAAAACCAAATCCTTGCGTACATAATTTTTTTTTCTACGAAAGTTTTGCGTTATGCATCTCTTGTCTATGTACCTTCATTCGAAACTAGCAAAATAACTTTGTCGCCCCACATATTTTTTTTTTGTGGGAATATTTTTTAGCACATTGAATATATTACTTGAATGACTCGACCAGGCTAGGACGCCCAGATTGATGAGAACGAGAATAACCGATCGCACCAAACGGTATCTCCTACGATATGGTTAAAACGCCAAGGAGAACTCTAGAATAAACAAAAACTAAAAATCGCGGTACTACGATTTTGCGGTATCCTTTTGATCAAAATGAGAAGAGAGACGTTAACAAAGAAAATAAACCCTCGACTAAGAAGAGCTCACTTCCGTGGCTGAGTTCGTGAACTTTTTATATATTTCTTTTCTATACAAAGGTTCGTGCGCAATCAGAGTTCCTATCGCTGGCCTGGAATGTGCAAGAAGCCGTAACAATGGCCAGCACTGCCTACCAAAACTAGAATGCTGAAGAGATTCCGTGAGTCGAGGCACTGACAGAGTATAGTTACTCTCCCACACAGCACGGGAGGGGAATCCCCTCCGGTCTAAAAAGTGCGCGAAGGAAAAAAAGAAAAAACAAGAAAATGCTCTGTCTTGATGTTGTGCGGGCGGTGACGAGTATCGGCATTTCTTCAGGCGATGGGTGACCATGACCAAACAGTTCGAGGCTTTCATATTTATTTTGATTCGGCGATAATTTTGCTTTCTTGAGATCGTTCAGCAGCAGGGGACAGTCACCGAAAAGTCGTCTGGAGACTGACCGTCGTGAATATCCATTACAGGTCCGGGTCGTGTTGATCACCATCGAGATCAGAAGGGTTTGGAAAAGGAAAGATGGCATCCAGCGGCGTAGCCAGGAACTTTTTATTGGATGGGAGGAGGAACTGGGATGGCTGGGAATTTCGGGCAGCTGGGGTTGGCGCTGTTCATATATGCAGAACGCCAGCCCCCTACTCCCCGACTACATTCGAGGTGGTAGGGAAGTTAAAGCCCTACAGACCAAGGAATGAGAACCCAAGTAACCGACGGTCTTTAAAAGAAACTTTATGACTACCGTAAAAAATATAGAAAAAAGAAAGAGAAATACTTGAGGTGCATTTTTTTAGGGGGAAAAAACGCATACGGACCTATTTCAGTTTCGTACATACTAGGACGTCACACAACGCGAGTGACCAGGAAAATACGTGAGACATCGCATTTCTGCATTTACCTTGCCGCTGCGTTCTCTTCGGCCAATTATTTGCTGACACGACGTTTAAAAGCGGCTGGTGCGGGTCATAAAATCTCAAACTGTAAGGAATAAAATAAAAAAAAGGCCAACCGGCAAAGAAATTGCGTCTACGTACATGTTCTGGTCTCAGTCTCGAGGTCGAGTCGCTTCGATTTGTTGTTCTGCCATTTTGGAGGACCACTGACGCAGTTCTAATCAGTTGCATTTTACGAAGTGAAATTTGAAGTTATATTCACTGAGACGATGGAAGGTTTTTGCACCAGTGTACTCTTCTTGGTGGACTGCTATTCGTTGTATGCTGCAGCAAAATGACAAGAAGAGTGGAGCTCTAGCTCCAGGGTTCAAGTTCAGATTTGGAAGTAAAGCGCTTTTATGCAACTCCGATGGGATGCGACTCCGTTGGGGTGCGACTCCGCTGGGGTGCAACTCGCGTTGTTCGAATCATCGTACGTCCACTTAGTCTCTAATAACTTCTTCAAATACACAGCTATAGTAGATGGCAGGTTAAGAGTTCAGGAAAAGCTCCCCAACCTCATTCCACTTTAGCAAAGCAATCGCTGGAGAGGAGGCGACCTCCTCTCCAGTGTTCGCTCTGCTAAAGGGGAAAGGAGTGGGCTCCTCTCCAGCATTCGCCTTGATAAAAGTGGAAAGAGGTCTCGGTGCCACAAACGTGAGGTAATAAGAAACCCCTTTCAAGCTGATTTTACGAGGATCGATTCAAAATCATCCACACTGTGTCTGTAGGATGTTTAAAACCCAAGTCTGTCGGCCGACTTTAAAAGAATTGGCTGCATCATCTACTGACACTCGTCTATACAACCGATTCAGTTCACGTGCACGCTCAATATTGTCATAAGTCATGGACGTGGACGATGGTTCGGCTCTCTTCATGGCTGACACTTGTGCGTCCTTGCTTAAACTTCTATATCCATTCAAACACTCTTCTTTTTCGACAAAACAGTTACTTCATGATGTGCATGCACAGTCTTCGATACATATCTGGATCAGACACACCTTCGGACCACAAGAGCGAATCACTGCACGCCACTCTTGTTTCGTGCGAAGTCACAAGTGTAACATTCATTGTTTCTCGCACCGCAGTTACAACCAGGGCCAGGGGGTTACAACTGAACTGACGTAAGATGTTCAAGCCTGCACAGCAGTGACTGGAGAGACAGCGGACCTCGCACGAAGAGCGGTGATAAGACAGTGCGGTCAACATAAGCTTTAAGTGTAGATAATTTTTTTAATCACGGTCTATGACTGCCGACCGTTCGTTTTTCAGGTGAGTTGGAGCCGATTTGCAGATGGGTCACTCGTTCTTTCCCTGCAGGTTTCCACAAAACAAAGAGAACAATAAAAGAAAACGTGCTCCTTTCAAAAAGCGAAAGATATACGCAGGCAAGCTGGTTCTTTCGCGTGAATCAAATGGCGTGGCTAGAAGTATATAGTGCGGTAATTAGATAGGCTTGTAGCTCTCAAGTTTGGGCAGCGCCTCTGGCGACTAATATCGAATACTTCTCGGTCGCCTTTCGGTTGCGCGTCATTACACTTTTTCGCCTTGCTCGCGGACGCTATGCTGGCAGAATTAAATTGGTGGATATGAATTTGCAAAAGAAAATTACAAGAACGATAAATCTACAAAAAAAAAGCGTTCTTGTCGTTTTGACGGGATACTGAAAGCGCGAGCTGCAGTTTTCTTTTGTTTATTTAATTTTTTTTGCGCTTTCTTATAAGGCGTAGACCGATACTGACACATGATTGTGAACGATCATGGCTCGCGCATAATCCAACGCTGCAGTGCCGTTTTATGCTCGATGCAGGCACGTAGCCAGGGGGGGGGGGGGGGGCTATGGGGCCTGGGCCCCCCCCCCCCCGAAATCTCCCATTTCGCTGGGACCTCCTCTCCCCCTCCCCCTCATACAGCATTTTGTCATGGGCGCCCCCCCCCCCCCCCCGAAACAAAATCCTGGCTGCGTGCCTGGCTCGATGTGTACCAATGCATGGTCGCGTCTTACGGACGCGCCCTCTACCCGGGAGAAAGACGCCTATAGATGTACTCAGACACGGCCCACTTTCCTCAGACTGTCATGTGGGCGATGGGACCTGGCGATGTATTATTGTACATGGGTGCAGCAGTCAGTGTATCGCGCGCACGAATCCGTGACGCCAGAGTCCTCAGGCCGACCCACAGTCCCCCGGGGGAACATGGCGTTCTTCTTCCCACGCGACTGCAAGCGCGGCAGTCGGCCGGCAGCTGTGCAAATGAGTCGGTGCCCACGCTAGAAATGAAGGGGACTGTAGAGAAGAACCACGCCACTGTGGTGGCATGTTTGCCCCGAGTCTTGCATGCAAAGTGGGTGACCCAGAGAACGGATAAGATGTTACGTTTTGTTCGTTCATTTTTTTTTAAATATTTTATGCAGTGCAGATTTTGTGCTTATTCATATTAGCATCGTTATACTATACCCGGACCAATCATCCCACCTTATCAAATTTTGAGGCCGAAAATACATACTCGAACGCAAGGGCATATGCTAATCATTAAAAACCTCTCATTTTCATCTACTTTGACAAACAATCGGAAACACCATTTGTATTTTTTTTTTTTCAAAATCACACGGCGATTGTTGCAGGCTTTTAGAGCTACAATTGTGCCTTATTAGTATACTGGCAATTGTGGTTTCATTTGTGAAATCGGGATTTTCATACAAACTTATGTGCCCGTGCGTATGCGTATTTCAACTATTCTACTTTCCAATCCACCCGAAGGTAAACTTTGTCTCAGGCCAGCTCGAAAAAAATGACTTTTTTTTCCCTTCTTTGCAAGCTGGCCTGTCTCAGGCCAGCTCGCAAAGAAGAAGGAAAAAAGAAGTAATTTTAATGATTGCTCCGTTTCGGTTATGGTTTATTCTGAACGCAACATCGAGCAGCAAGACCCAGTAGAAGCATTGAAGGTGAGCATGTGTTTTTCCTTGGGTAACCTCCATCGAAACCTACACACCCGCACGGGGAGTCCGACTTCCCAGAGTCAGCATCGCAGCCTCAAGGCCACAAGCATCAATCAGATGTTAATTCATACAAAGGGTGTTTTAATCGGGGCTGGGCATTTGATCTATTAATCTTCCGATTAATCGAGTAATGCTTTAATCGAGAGATCAATTTCCTTTTTAAACCGGCTAATTGGTTGAAATTGGGTGAGCGAAGAGCTAAGAGCACACGAACACACACTGCGGACGTCTGTCCTTGAGGCATGCAAGCAAAACTGGACGAAATGCGCCTCCGAGGTCGCAGTCCCAAGGGAAGGCTCTCGTTGCATCCTGAAGGGTAGACTACGAAGAGGCTTGGCGTCCGGCAACTCCTATTCGCCCGTGTCTCAAGCAGTGGCGCAGCCAAAGGGGAGGCTTATGGCGCTTCAGCCCCCACGAAATTTGACGCCCCCTCTCCCCTCCGCACCCCAAGTCAAGGACATCTCGGTCACCTCAGCACCCCCCCCCCCCCCCTCGACAGACAATGGTCTCGAGGGCGCTTGCTCATTTCAGCAGGTGGCCACCGCTCCGCGAAGCTTGGCCGGTGGTGACCTCGCCGATCACATCAGGCCAGGAATGCACGTCGTTGTGTGGCGATTTCGGGACATCCGGATCCAGGGACGCCGGCACTCTTTTGCTGAAAAATGGCGCAGGGCAGCCTCCGATGACCGCCGAAACTGCGACAGTGGAAACCACATACGCCGGTGCCTACGAGTGGTGCTGCTGCGCCTCCCCGCACAGATCGAATCGAATGCACCAGAGTAAAAGGACTCGTCAATGGCAGAAGTCCGCATTTTTTAGATGCCATGCATGGAAATTAATGAGACAGATTAATCTAATATTAAATCGAATGAAGGGAGACGATTAGTCGGGTTAATATTGTTAATCGGTCTCCCACCCCCATTCTGTGTACGCGATGCTTCCACAACAGAAACCCCCTACACATAGAAAGGAAGAAGATAACTAACTGACAGTCGGAAAAAAATAGGGTGTGACGATCTTCATAACACAAAAGTTTATGAAATATTAATTAAAAAAATGGTTGCTTATGCAGAAACGGCATTTAAACAAAAAAAGAAAACAAAAAAAACAGCAACCCCCTTCCCCCCCCCTTCCTCCCTGCCAAAAAAAGAAAGAAAGCATTTGTTCAGTCGCTATCATTTGTGCCCCCGGGCACGGAGACGAAGCGCGACGCTCACGGTGGGAGCAGCTCATCCAGCCGCATAAGTACCGCTGCTCCAAATACCTCCGAAATCACGTAACACGTGCCTTTGCGGTATGAAGTCGCCGCCTGCATTGGATCGTTCTCATTTTCTTTCTGGCCGCAAGTTTCCTGTCGAGTACGTGCCGTCGATTCCGTGTCAATGGCTGCTTCGCACTCCACGCGGGACGTGCGGCATCTGCGAGGCGGAAACGAGCCCGTCGGCGATTGGATTCGTATGCTCCGTTTGCACGACGGACCGCAGACCACACTACGAGTCATCGAAACCAATCCAACGCCGTGAGAATGTCACCTGACCTTCAGGAGGGGGACAGCGACGCGCGCGGTGCATGTCACCTGACACATTGGCGGCGCCGAATTGGTTGGGATGGCTCGCGTAGCCTCCACCGCGGTTCTTCGTGCGACTAAACGAAGCGCGGGGACTCGTCACGGCGAGGCGCCGAGAAGGGCGGCCTTGCGCCAGAGGCGAACCGGTATCCGACAACGCGCGCGGGGCCCTCGAGGGCGTGCCCGCTGGGACTCTACGATTACACGCCGACCGAGCGACTGAGTCACGCTGCGGCTGGAGACCCACGAACCTGCCGCGTGGGCACCGTGGCTTCTGCAGCCGGCCGCCTCGCGGCGAGCTGCGCGTCGGGCTCATATAACTGACAGCCGCCACGCGAGACTAGCCGGCGCTGCCCGGCGCATGGCTCTCCGCCTCCGTTAGTACATTGCCCCGTATCTCTCTCTGCGTCTCGAAGCGATCGAAGCACCATCGAAGGTCTTCTGGCCGGTGCAACAAACGCGCGTGCAGGGCTATGAGGATCACGCGCGGAGCTGAATGTTCAAAACCACCTAGAAGACAAGGTCCTGCTCATCACGTCATCGTTAGTGTTGGTTAGTGTGGCTCCAACCCGCCCCTGGCGGCAAATGCGCTGAAGCTTGACCAGAGTAGCATGGCCTCCGAGATCCCGAAGCGACAATGAAAATGGACGAAGAGGGCTCGAGAAGCCTCGGTAGTGATCACAAACGAATTAAGCTGAGCTTCGGGAGGGAAGGAAACGCAGGAACAGAGCAAGACAAATAACCAGACCAAACATTTTATAGAGAAGCAGTTGGAAGCAGTCGTTAAACAAATAGAGAAGATAATTTCTGGGGATACTTGAACGGATTGGAGTTGCACAAGGCTAACTAGGCTATTCGAACAAGAGCTGTCTTATTAATAGAAGAAGGGGGAAACGAAGACGAAAACCTTAGGGCTGGTGCTACGATGGCGTAGAGAAGGCAACAGAGAAACGCCAAGAAGCTTCCAGAGAGCACTGATATTCTAAGTGCAGTGGGGAACCGGAAAGTGAGGTAAACAAAAAGTGGGATAGATTCATTATGAGCAGATGGGACACATCCTGCTTGATTAAGGAAGAAGATCAGAGGGAGGGATCGCAATGGCTGTCTAAAGTAAATGAAAAAAGATAGAAGGGCAGCCAGGAAGTTTTGGACCACTTGAATTCACTGTCATGAAACAAAATCAGAGCAGAAGTATAGTGTCATGACTAAGGTTAATCAGCTTGAAAGGGATGAGGCAATGGAATATATAGGAACACAGTAATGACAGAGAAGTTCAAGCAGCAAGGATACATAGGAAACGCGTCACCAGTGGAGGATAGTTCAGGTACCGATGTTGAGGCTACCGGACGAAAAGTATGGGAAAGGACAGAACGGAGGCTTCCAACGAGAACATTAACAGACGCAGATGGTATACCAATGAAGTTGATAAAACAGTTAGGACCCAAATCTAAGGAAGCATTAAGGAGAGCAGTAAGTAGCATTACCATGAAGGGAACTGCCCTGGAACAATGGAAATGAGTTTAATATACGAGGGAAAGGGGGACAAAGCTGACATAAGTAACTGTCGTGCCATAGCAGTAACATCAGTAGTCTAGAGTTTGGCAATGATTACAGGCTTGGATAGAAAATGAGAATGTACTAGGAAAGCTACAAAATGGGTTTGAAAAGAAAGGAGGTTGGAGGACAATTTATTTTTATTGACACAGTATGTCGAGGTAGCAGAAAAGGAAAGTAGAACACTCTGGTTAGCATTCTCAGATATAAAGGAGGCTGACAATGTCATTCAAGGCAATTTGTGGAACATAATGAGGACCTTGATGTGGGCGACGGCATATTGCCATGTTTAAGAGATATTTGCAAAGACAACATGGTACAAATAACATGGGAAGGAAAGAGAACAAAGCCAATGGGGATAAAACGACGCCTCAGACAGGGATGTCCTTTGTCGCCATTGTTCCTCGTGTTGTATTTCCGAAAACTAAAGGAAAAGTTGGAAAAAAAAAATCTTGGGTTTGACCTTTCATAAGACAGGCAAGGTCAGAATATCAAACAGTCATTACCAGGTCTGATGTATGCTGATGACGTAGTGCTAATGGCCGATGGCAACATGGAGCTTTAGTCCTTCGTGAATATATGTGGCGCAGAGGGCCACACGTTAGGCTTAGAATTCAGTAGTGACAAATTAGCGGTCTTGGTGTTCAATGATGACGGAATTCCAGAAATAAAGATTCAAGGATTAGAGGTTGAGCGAGTCGATAAATACAAATAGCTAGGAGTATGGATTAATGAGGGTGCAGAATACCTCAATGAACATGCAAGATCTGTAACTGGTAAGGGTAACAGAAATGCAGCTGTAATGAAAAATAGCGCACTGTGGAACTATAACAGGTATGAGGTGGTGAGAGAGATCTGGAAAGGAGTTATGGTTCCGAGCCTGACTTTTGCAAATGCAGTTTTGTGCATAGAACTGGACGTCCAAACAAGGCTCGAAATAAAGCAACGCGGAGTAGGTGGATTGGCTCCGGGAGCACATGGTAAAACACCGAACCAAGGTGTGCAGAGCGATATGGGATGGTCCTTATTCGAGTGCAGGGAAGCTAGCAGTAAGGTAGAATTTGAGGATAGGCTGAGAAATAGACGCAGAACGATGGGCACGAAGAGTTCTGTAGCTATTTACACATGAGAAGCGTCGATACAAAGTGGAGAAAGCGGACTAGAGAACTTAGATCTAAATATATGGGCAATAGCAGGGAGGCGGATGATAAAATAAAGGTTAATAAGAGAGTTAAAGAAACTGGGAGGGAAATATGGGAAGCAGGCGTGCAGACTAAATCGTCTTTGGAAATGTGCAGATCGTTTAAGAAGAACATTACCAAGGAGCCCATCTTCGATAATTTTGGGGGAGCTCCTTGTTGTTCGAGGCGAGGACGGGAGTGTTGCGGACTAAAGGCTTATTCGCACGATGCATCTTTTCAACGCGCCACAGTTTAGCGAAACCAAGATTTCGCGAAATCAGCCTGTTCACACGTGGAGTTTGACGCGCGAAACCTGTGACGTATTGACTCACGAGAATTTCGCCAAACCTTGTCATCTGCACCGGGAATACCAAGCGTTTCGCACCAAAATGGTATGAAGAACGCACAGTGTGAAGAGGCAGTCTGTTTTATTAAAACCACTCAATGAACTTCGTCAGATTCGGCACTGGGACAGGCAGCTCAGCGAATGACAATGCCGGAACAAATGTTTAGACTTGCTTGATGTCACAACTCAGACTGCATCAAGCAATGTTTAGCATTGCTTGATGTCACAACTCAGACTGCGTTTTTTGGTCTAAACATATGTTTCGGCATCGTCATTCGCCGAGCTGCCTCCGTAAGTTGCGGTGATTGGCTCTCCGAGTGCTGTGCGGGAAAGAAGACGCACGGACTTTTTTTTAGAGTGCATGTTTGTTTGTTTTTTTTCGGCTTTGGCTCGGATACGGAATCGGCCGAAAATCAGACTTCTCCAAAAGCTCGCTCCGCCTCGAAGGTCAGACGTCATAGCGAAGTAGAGCGGCAATTGGCAGCGTTCGCGTTTTTCCTTCGGGTGATTGACAGGTCACGGTGAGGTTTCAGCGAAAAATTGCTCCAGAAGCGAGGAACACGCACCACTTTTTTTCGGAGGCGCGCCACTTTTTCGGTCGCGTTCAGACGGAGAATCTGTTTCCCGAAACCTAGTTTCGCGACACAAGATTCGCCAACAAGATGCATCGTGTGAATAGACCTTAAGATGTATAGAGCTATATATCAGGAAGTAGATACGGTGTGGGGAGCTTGTGGAGAGGAGGAGGAGATGGCTGAGCACTTGATACGTTACGGGTAAAGGACTTCACCCTGGTAGCCCAATTCAACAAACGCACTGGGATTTAGGGATAGTGAGGGGAAAATAGACACGGGGAATGTGGAGATATCCAAGAGATTATCTGACTGGTGGCATCGGCCGAGGGAAGGATGAATATTTTTTCATTCCCTTCCGGGCGACCCGTACGGAGGAAAGTGTGAGCCCCTGGTTGCATAGAGGCGCCTCCGTCGTACGCGCTAAAAAAAGACTGTTTGTCTACTTTCCGCACAACACTCGGAGATCCAATCACCGCAACTTGCGGAGAGAGCTCAGCCAATGACGATGCCGAAACATATGTTTAGGCATCGTCATTGGCTGAGCTGTCTCCGTAGGTTGCAGTGATTAGCTCTCCAAGTGTTGTCGGGAAAGAAGACGCACAGGCTTTTGTTAGAGTGTACGGATCGTATATGGCTTTTAAGAATAAATCCCTAGGTACAGAACTCTATGTTAAATAAATGTTAAGGAAAAAAAAAAAAACACTGGCTAAGTTGCGCGAGTTGCCACTCGATTCAAAGGGTTCAGCTCATCCATCCATCCATCCAGTGATGAATGGGTAGAAAAAGGCTAACGCTACTAACGCCTTGTCTTCTAGGTGTTATCGGTATTTTACGCGTTTGAGTTATGGAAGAAGGAAGTGGTGCTACCGTGGGGTCAGAGGACCACGGGAAGCGCGGAAACGAATGTAGAAAGCTAGGCGATAACGTCGAGAAAAGAAAAATTATTTTTTGTTTATCTTACGGGTGAACGTTGCAATACAAAAAATTAAAACAAAGTTGGCCATATTCGATGCAAATATGGAGTGAAGGCTGCTTTGCGTCAGGTGCCGTGTTGTGCGGTGAAGAGGCGCTATGAAACAATGCCAGGTTGCGACGCGGGAGCTCAAATTCAATATATTTTTCTCGATTTAGACAAAAATCACTTCGATTAAACTTTCAGAAATGAAAGACAATAAACTCTTCGTATAAAGCCGTTACGTTTCGTATTTTTACTTGGACTCCCTCAGGGTAGAATATACAGCTGTTTAGGCAGCAAAACGGACTTTTCTTACAAATTTAGAAGTTTTTTTTTGTCTGTGAAGTATTTTCGTACAGCCTCAAACATTTATAATTTGTAATACATCTACAGGGCTTTCAAGAAAAAAGTTTTAATCGCAAGGAGCAAAGCTAGAATGAAATACAAAATTGAGAAAAGGGCAAATTTTTGTGCATTTTGATGAATTTATAAAAAAAATATTTTAACAATAAAAATCGCATAATCATCACAACACAGCAAGCTCGAAGCCGCCGAAAATTCAATATACATATTGTGAAGCGTTTCGAAGAAAATCTGATTTTACTCAATTATTGATTGATGCCTAGTTTTACGCCCATTTCACCCATTTTAGAAATTCAAACCACGCTCACGCCATAAAAAAAAAAAAAATCGGCGAAAATTTTTAGGGAAAGGACCGTGGGGTAAAAAGCCATGAATTTTCTTTTTAAAATCGGAAATGGAAGACCGCAACGTCTGGGACGTTTGAGATGGGATGATCCCTTTCGAAACTCACGTGCCGATCGTTAGCAGGTGTGAAAGTATTGCAGAAGGGCGGAACAACGGACACCGCGAAACATGCAAGCCTCAAGTATGACGTGACGATGAACCGGAGCTAAAAGAATTCCTACAATTGTAGTTGTGACTGAGTCCCTTTTTGTCCGCCATTGTGCTGGATACACCTAAAAAATGTCCCCAATTCACAAAAAAAAAAAAATTAATCGCAAAAATAAATTAAGTTTTGCCGAACGCTCAATAGAGGATTTTAGTAGATCGTTCCGATGGCTCCGATATCGATAACCGATACTCTGTTACCGCCTTTACGCATGCATCGTATCGTTATCGGAGTTTCGGAACGACCTACTAAAACTCTCTATTATCCGGCGAAATGTAGCGCTAGCAGTCCGAACCCGATACCATGATTTCAGAACTAAGCGTTATTTTATTAAGTTTCTGCAACTTTCCATGGGAAAATGGCGGCCGACGGAGTTTTCGAATACATGGGGCTCTGTGGCACCAGAAACCGAAAACGGGCGAAAATGGGCTCCATTTTCCCATTGAAATTTTCAGAAAATGACTTATAACTTTTGAATAAGGTATCGGATCGGGCTGAAACTTTGGCATCTGGTTGTGACCTCTAGCGCTACCTTTGGGTGGAGAATGAGCGTCCGGCGATGCCTAGTTTATTTTTGCGATAAAAAAAAAACTGTAATTTTTTTTTTTTTTTTGTGACATTCTGTATACTGTAAACGACTTAATTTTCGCGGGCTCAAATTTTCGCGAATCGGGCCAAAGCTGAAAATTTGAAATTATTCGCGGGTTCTAATTTTCGCGAATCGAGTGTAGCTTCTGTAGCGTTCACATATTGCCCGAATTGTTCGCGGGACGTATTTTTCGCGTTTGTAGGCGATTCATGACATTCGCGAAAATTAGGTTTTCGCGAAAATTTAGTTGTTTACAGTATATATATATATATATATATATATATATATATATATATATATATATATATATATATATTTTTTTTTTTTTTTTTGGGGGGGGGGTTTGGGCGGGGTGGGGGGGGAAGGGGGTACATTGTATATCCAAAACTTCCAGCAGGGGGCTGAGTTTGAAAGGGGTCTACCAAAAGTCTGTCTTGCCGCGAATCCAGTTCGGCGTGTCTTCGCCTTCGTCGACGAGTTTATTTAGAGAACAAAACGTCTTGCCTACCGTCGCCTCTCTCTCTCTCTCTCTTCCTGTCTGTGAGTCACGGCAGAATCAATAACAGCCGGCGACATCCGCCGCTTTACTTTTTTACGAGAGACCCGTGAGGAGCAGACATATTGATCATTTCCAAGAACACGAGAGCGTAGGCAAGCGCATAGAGATATCGTTCCAGCCAGGCACGTAGCCAGGATTTTGATTTGGAGGGAGGGCCGCCCATGACAAAATTCTGTATGAGGAGGACTGAGGGAAGGCCCCAGCAAAATAGAAGATTTCGGAGGAGGGGGGGCGCCCCCCCCTCACTGGCTACGTGCCTGGTTCCAGCTCATTACCTGACCTCTATTCGATTATAAAAGGTACCACGAAACTAATTTTCGGCTGGGATAAATTGGGATTTCACTAATCGCATATCGTTTAGTGCGCCGAAATAGAACTAATACAGGAGCGTATAAAGCCTAAAGCCTGCTTTAAGGTACGAAATTTTGAAAATATAGAGGACCATTTCGTACCTGCTTTCCTTCGAAAGCCCTCCGCCTTTTACTGTGATGCATCCGCGGTGCCCAAGCACGTCAGCCGAACCCAGCTCACGCATTGGACAAGAGCACTGCCTAACTCGAACTTACGCACTCATGAACAATCAATCCCTCGACGAATATCTGGATTCGCGTTGGTGGCCAATGAGTGCCGTGACGGCACTTATCATCACTTGCGAGCAGTGGCGGATCCAGGGGGGGGCGACGGGGGCAGCCGCCCCCCCCCCCCCCAAACAAAGTCGACCCCCTTCCTCCCCCTCTCGGAGGGCATTTTGACATGGGCGGACCCCCTTGCACAAGAAAGAATTGGAGAATAGTATCCTTAAAAATTCCCCTCCCCCCCCCCCAAAAACGGAGTTCTGGATCCGCCCCTGCTTGCGAGTGATACGTTCCATGGTGTGCTTAAAAGCACGGTGGTAGCTTGGAGTCATCGTCTCTGGTGCACAAACACGTCACGACCACGTGGTTTCTCATTTCGCTTTTGAGCTGAGGATTGAAGCTACGGAGGAAGAAGTTGAAAAATCATTTCATGGTCCCTTTAATTGGAAAGCAACTGCTAACTTGAGTTCACAGGGCGTATTTCTCGAAATTTGAACCACGAAATGGATCCCTGGTATAGTTTCCTCCAGGGAAGCATCCATGGTACAACGACGAGATCTCAGGTATCCTTGGGAAGTCAAGACAAACTATCTCGAGGCGACGAGTTCGTCCGGAACGGAAGTCAAGCAGAGAGCATGTAGCGGTGGGCGTCGCGCTCGCTGGTGCGTGGCCCTTTCTTCTTGCCGCCTCGGGCTGATGGTGCGGCCACTGACGAACCTCGAATTGAACGCCGTGCAAAAACATACAGCTAGAACACACACGCTCTACACGCTGTGCTCGAAGGTCGCCGACTCGGCGTTAGCTCTATACAAAGCCGATAACCATTAGCTACGCTTGTTTGTTGCGGTGTGAACAAAGATCATTTACGCGTGGGTTCTTCACTTCGTGGACAGTCGTAAGAGCCCGGCGACGGCGGCGGTCCTAACGAGCTCGTCTTCTATCGATTTTCGTGGTCAGGACGAGACCTTTTGTGTTTTGTCGCAACAGCTGTCGCTCTATCGCACTCCGCGTGCACTGTACTCTGGCCAAATGAGTTGCTATTCAGAAGCGCAAGGACGTTCGGTATCTGTCAGAGCCATTGTAGCCGTATCAGAGGTAGCTCTGTATCTCCCCGAAGTGGGGTGAAAGCAAAGAAACACTAAACCTAATGTAGAAAAAAAAGAAAAAAAAGGAAGAGGGAGAACGCGATTTGCCTCCTGCATTCCGTTGTTTCAGAAATGCCAGTAATATGGAAAACGTATAACGTATATAGTTTTTTTTCCTCTTTTTTTCTTTTTTTAACGAGGAAAAGAAATTTTGATGACAAAGACGAGTCAAACAGCCAGGAAAACTGAAGATTTGAGGCCGGGGCTATCTCAATATCGATTTTTATAGCAAGTGTGGCAGGACGACTGTTAGTATCATATTCAGGTCTCATTCGTTTAAGCGCACTTTAAAACGTACACCTGAAAGATCTTTAAAAGCAAATCCAGAAAAACTTTTTTTTTTCTTACAATCTATCTTTGATGTCGATATTTCTCAAAACGGAACCGTCTGCTGTTTCTGTAACTTTTAAATCTGAGCCCGGAAAACGATTGCGTGTGGCTCCTGACCATGGCCCGGACAGCTGACGGCTCCTCCACCCAAATGAAGAGTTACTTTTCAGCTCCGTTCTAAAACACCGCAAAAGCCAGAGAGGCTCGCCAAAGAGACACGACGACACCTACAATTCATATTAAAAATAGCGCTATTTTTAATATGAATGTCAATTAGCGACTTGCCCAGCAGACCAAGCTTTTACGACACCTACAATCCCTTACTTCCCTGTGTAACGTGCCAAACAAAACTGCACGAAAGGCTCAGAAAGACGCTTCCGGTCACATAATGGGATCACCCGTCGTCGGCGTCGCAGGATCTCTTGGCGGAGCAGAGAAAGGCATTCTCCCAAGTCTAGACGAGACCTCCCCGACCAGACGAACTGGCTCCAGTCAGACGGGAGAAGGCGGCTGCCCTCGCCGCCTTCTCCCCCACTGCTATAAAAGGAAATGCTTGGACGATGCTGTTACGGTCGGTATGGCGTCCTCTGAAAAGCCGAGCAAACCGTGACGTGCACTCGGTCGAGCCATCTCTCTCTACACGTAACACTATACAGCGCTTTCTTTTCTTTTTTTTTTGCTTCTTTTTCTGGAAGATGGAACAAATATCAGTAGTCAGTACTGCATTTGCAGTTTGACCATACGTCAGTCGGTTCAGGACATGTGGTGCTATTATTATGTTTGTGGGGCTTTATTTATTTATTTCAATACCCTCAGGACCCGTAAAACATTACAAATTCACGCAAAATCAACAACAACAACAACAACAACGACAGTATATTTGTATTGTTTTTATGAAACAACAAGAACGAAAAATACAATTCTATCATCTCGGAATATTGTTAAAACTCGGATCTCTCTAGGTACAACCATGGTTAGGTGACACTAAGAAACAGCGTCTACGTATTTGCTACATCGCTCGGAAATATTACACGGTCTTTCGACGAAACATATATATATATATATATATATATATATATATATATATATATGATATAAGATAGGTTGTATAATTACAACAACAACAAAAAAAGAAGTCTGAAATGCCTATTCGATAGCCAGGTAAAAGAAAGTGAAGTTGAAAGATGTTTTTAGCTTCATTGTTTTCAAAGTGAGAATTAAAAAAAAAAATGTGTCTGCAAAAATAAAAAAAAGACATGAACGCATCAGCTTTTAAAATGATTTATGCTATACTTGGCGGAATTTTTAGTTGCTCTAATATTTATTCATTAACATGTATTTATATATAACATGCATTTATTGAGAGTTGAAACATAAAGAAACATAAACAAATATATCTACACATTTGTGAAATGTATGGTGATTCAGTGGTTGACCTCATTTTTAGTTTTATTGTTGACTGAACCATGGCAACAATTCAATAGGTGATCAATAAATTTTCGCCTGACAAACGTGTGTGTGTGTGTGGGGGGGGGGGGGGGGTGAATGGGTGCATGCGTGCGTGCGTGCGTGTTGGCTCTGCAGTCGGAAGAGGAAGCAGATGTAATTGTGAGTGTGGGCTCTTAGGCCCTAATAAGAGCGTGTGTCACTGCCTCAGACACAAAAAACATGTCGAACACCATGATGGTGCGCTTGCTGCCTCATTGGTCCCATCAGCTCGCAGCGTCGGCTGCGTCTGAACTTACATGTTATAAAAACTAAAAATATACGCACAAAAAAAAAAATAGCAAAAAGTTGCGAATCTATTTCACCTGCTCTTCGTCATCCCGCACCGCCATCACCTCCCCACCCGCGGGTAGCATCATGGCATCGCCCACATCCGGTCCGTGCGGAGGCAAAGAAATAGTTCCTATCGTAAGCATTATTTGCGTCTCATCCAAGCTGAAATAGATATTATTTGTATTATATAACGTTTAACAAACAATAATTAAGTGCATAAAATTTAATTCAAGGTATCAAAAAAATCAATAACGATGCCACACCTTCGCGCATGAACACTCAACAAAACTGGACGTTTCGAGGATTCGAGGATTTAAACGCAATCCAGAGTCCTGCAACCGCCATTTGACACTGTTGGGGTAACGTGTGTGTCACGTTCGAGCTACATTTCAAAATGCGTGAAATCGTTCACATTCAGGCTGGCCAGTGTGGGAATCAAATCGGTGCTAAGGTAAGTAAATCTACTTGTCTTTGAACTCTTCGATTTCGTCTTAATTTGTACTGTTCCGGATGCTCTACCTTGTGCGATGAAATCTGCGTTCGTTCGGCTTTCCTTTGTTTGTTTTCCCATTTAATAATGTGTAAGTGCTTTCAGAGTGTTAATAATGTTTTGTGTTGTAACCGTTAATTTTAATGCCCTTTTTCTTTTTTGTATTAAGTTGGCAGTTTCTGACTTCCGGCAGTCTACCGGCTCTTTTGATCGGTCGTTATGCGCGCTATTTGTATGTTTGCAATAAGTCAGTCGCCCGCCGATTTACGCTGTTGGGCTTCGAATAGTCGGATTGCACTTTATTGGAACGGCTGTTCATATTTAATTTTTACACTTTGCAAACGTTGCCGGTTGCCGGTTGTGCCCGGCAGTTAGGCCTAGCCAACGTTTTTGGTCTCTGTTGACAAGCTCCACGAAAAAGCGGCGTTCGAAAACGGTTCTTCTCTGCTGCCTGCACGCGAGCCGGTACGGGCTCACCAGCGTCAAAGCCTCCACGGGCAACGTAGAGAGACCGTTTTTGATCGACGCTCGATTAGCACCAACTTTTTAGCAAACTTTATATGTTTATACCATAAAAAACACAATATAATCGCTTTCCACCGCAGATAATGTGCATTCAACGTTCCACCGGTTCCCCCACGAAGCGCCACCGAGTGCACGCGCCACGAAAACTCGCCTAGCGTTCTAACTTCTAGGAAGCTTGTCAACTGCTTTTGATATAGCAGCGTTGGGCCTAGCATCTTCTTTTGAACGTTCCCGTAGTTAATAATTTAAATGTGTTTGTGTCTTGCAGTTCTGTTATTCAGAAACAACCATGGTTACGGCTGTTCATTTTCTTTCTTCCTGGATGCCTGAGGAAGGGTCGCTGAGCGCTGTGAACCGTTGGCAGCTGTCATTGCACAGTCTTTTTGAAAGTGGTTGACCTGGAATGCCAGTTAGAAATTTTTTTGTTGTACAGCCTCCAGATTTCTTAACACCACCGTGTTAACCGGCCGGTAGATCGGCGCCTTATCGCGGCGCAAAACGGCAAAGTCGGCGAGGCTATGCTTGTGCCTTCCGCCAACCGCGCGTAGTCTCGCTGACCTGCTGATTCACGCCGCAATAAGGCGCCGATCTACCGGCCGGTCGGCGTTGGCGCTATATTGTTAAAAATCTGGAGGTATCAAGCCTTAATGATCTTTTTAGAGCCTTCATTTACGTTGGCTTCATTTCAGTTTTGGGAGGTAATCTCCGACGAGCATGGCATTGACCCTACCGGCACCTACCATGGCGATTCGGACCTTCAATTGGAGAGGATCAACGTGTATTACAACGAGGCATCTGGTATGCCACTTCGGATTATAAGCATCAGTGACTGCCTGCCCCATTATGATTCTATAACATTTTGTGGTAGTGTGTGTTAGGTGTTCTTAGCTGCACCTTTCGTTGGCACCGGTTGAACCTACCGTACCATCTACTTGTTGCGTGTTACCGTAGATCCCATTGGGTGGTGGAGCGCCGCCTCCAGTGATGGCGCTCTCCGAAATGCCTCAAGCTTTGTTGTCATTCTAAACTCTCCCCAAGTTGGGTATGTGTACAGTGCGCTGCAATATGAAAGACCCACTGGGAGCGCATGGCCGAGGCGGGAGCGCTGCGAGCGCTCCGGGCCATTCCATTCTGCTTCGAGGGAGGATGCTCACTCGGGGCTCAGCTAATGCGCAACGCGCTTATCAGTTTGTGCTGAGCCCCGAGTGAGCGTCCTGCCCTCGAAGCAAAATGGAATTGCCCGGAGCGCTCGCAGTGCCCCCGCCAGCCACCGCCTCGGTCGGCCAGACGCTCCCAGTGGGTCTTTCATATTGCAGCGCACTGCTACATTGCTTGAATTGAAGCCTCATCAGCTACCATTCCTTCGTACCATGCTCCTGTGCTTGTACAAGCTGCAGCATACATTTAGCACCATCGAATTTGTCCTTGACAAGTCTTGCCGAGAAGACCAATTTGATGGTGCCAAATGTATGCTGCAGAAGGTACGGGTACAGGATCATGGTACGGAGCAGTGGCGGCTGGTACGGTGCCATGACGTCGCATGCAAGGCATGTATAGGGTGTTTACCATAGGCAGAAATTTGGGGACAGAGGTGTTCCACTGGTAGTGATGCTGTTGTCTGGAGTGATCTGGGATGTTGTAGGTTGTGGGGACATGGTAGCACTGCCAGCAGTGCATAGCATTACTCGTGGTCTCAATCACATGCCTATTAATCTCCCGGTAAAAGCTGGTTGTTGCTAAAATACCCCCTACAGTGTTGTTTACTACATGCAAAATAGATTACTGCCAGTGCCTTTTGCTCTCTGGGATTCATGTGGGCACCTGTATGTTGCTGTAGATGGCACGGGTGGCAAGTTTTCCAACATGGAACTATTTCATTAAGTGCGGTCTCCGGGCAAGAGTGGCTCTATCTGTCCTGACTTGACACAACACACTTAGCTGTCTGGGGTCTTGACTCTGCTATTTCCCAAATCTCGCAGATTTAGATAATCATGCTCTAATTTGGTTTTTTTGTTCTCGTTTAAGGAGGAAAATATGTCCCACGAGCTATCCTTGTTGATCTCGAACCTGGCACCATGGACTCCGTCCGTTCTGGGCCCTTTGGACAGCTCTTCAGGCCAGACAACTTTGTCTTTGGTGAGTGACTGGCAGACTTTGCCGTTGGGTCCAGGATCCTTTGCTGTGCGTTGCTAGCTCTAATGGGTTGCCTGTGTTTTGTGCTGCAGGTCAGAGTGGTGCTGGCAACAATTGGGCCAAGGGTCACTACACAGAGGGGGCCGAGCTGGTGGACTCCGTCCTGGACGTTGTCCGCAAAGAAGCGGAGAGCTGCGACTGTCTTCAGGGCTTCCAGTTGACTCACTCGTTGGGAGGAGGCACAGGCTCTGGCATGGGCACACTTCTCATATCCAAGATTCGGGAGGAATACCCAGACAGGATCATGAACACCTTTAGTGTGGTCCCTTCTCCTAAGGTCTGTATATAGTTTCTAAGGCCCACTATGGCTTGATTTTTCTTGAGCAGTGCCTTACTTTTTCATTTCTGCCTTCCCCAGGTATCTGACACTGTGGTGGAACCCTACAATGCCACCCTGTCTGTGCACCAGTTAGTTGAGAACACAGATGAGACCTACTGCATTGACAACGAGGCCCTCTATGACATCTGCTTCCGCACACTGAAGCTCACCACCCCGACCTATGGAGATCTCAACCACTTAGTATCTGCCACCATGTCTGGCGTCACCACATGCCTCAGGTTAGGATGCTGCATTTTCTAACGAGTGGTAGTTTTATCAATTGGCACCACCCAGTAATGAATGTGGGATGGAATAGGTGGTTTAGGCCTTTTGGGTCTCATTGCCTCTGGCTTAAGGGACCCTGACATCCCCCAAAGAATTGTTTTGCCAGGCGATCTATTATGGTGCCAGAAGACCTACCCAATCAATATTTTTCTGCAGTGTTTTATATATTTTTAATAAAGTAAAAAAAACTCTCTGACCGAAACTGGACTGGGGAGGAAGAAGAAATAGAAGAGAAATTACCAGAAGTCACGTGGCTGTGCTACGTTTTTCAATAGATTTATTTGCAGCTTTTTAAAAGCCACAAAAAAGTAGGTTTTTCTATTTTAGTAGTGAGTGTGTGCCTTCGATGCCCCACTGCTTCGATTATCTTAAGTTCTTGCGTCTAAACCATAGTCAGCCGGCACGTGACCACGGAGAAGAGCGAGCGCGACTCAAACCAGTCTGTTCTCGATCGGCGGTTTTCGGGTGGAAAGAAAACTAAATTTCGAGCCGCAAATTGTGTTCCGGGCAGTTGGGCTCATGTCATGTACAAATACCTTGGCAAGCATAAATACCCTGTCAGTGCCCCTTTAAAGGAGCTGTGCAACAGTTTCAGTGCTTTGCTTAATAATTTGGGAGTTGGTGCCTCCACCTTTCTGAAGTAAAGGACAAAAGACTGCTTTTGCCTGCATGTCCTAGTTTTTATTTAAAAAATTAACGAAGATTGAGGTTTTTGGCACCTCTCAACACCTTTACCAGCTTCAGAGTCATGTGTGCTGCGACGTCAATGGGGGTCGCACGGGGTTCCAGTGAAGCTCTCTCTAGAGCCATCGGTGAGCAGCGAGAACTCGTCCGCTCGCGACCGCGTGATCATGTGCTGGCGCAGCGGGAACAGTATGGCGAAAGGAGGAAAGTCTCATCCAGGTCCGGCCACCCCTGTCAGGCTCTGCCCCCTTTCCCCTCCGGCTTGTGGCGGCTGTTTGCGGTAGCAGATAGAGCTGACGGTTTTGTGGACCAAGGATAGATGGTGCCACGAAAACTCCGTATAATAAGTTTTTTCGGTTTGGAGGCATTAACTATTGTGTGGTGTTTGGGTATTTCTAGGTTCCCCGGCCAGCTAAACGCCGACCTTCGCAAGCTTGCCGTGAACATGGTCCCCTTCCCACGTCTTCACTTCTTTATGCCTGGGTTTGCTCCTCTGACATCTCGTGGCAGCCAGCAGTACAGGGCTCTGACGGTGCCAGAGCTCACCCAACAGATGTTCGACGCCAAGAACATGATGGCCGCTTGCGATCCTCGCCACGGCCGCTACCTGACGGTGGCTGCAGTCTTCAGGGGCCGCATGAGCATGCGGGAAGTGGATGAACAGATGCTTAATGTACAGAACAAGAACTCCAGTTACTTTGTAGAGTGGATCCCGAACAACGTTAAGACTGCGGTCTGCGACATTCCTCCTCGGGGTCTCAAGATGTCTGCCACTTTCATTGGAAACAGCACTGCCATCCAAGAGCTCTTCAAGCGGATCTCCGAACAGTTCACTGGTGCGTATATCTGCTCTTGTGTTGTTTTTTAGTTTGGGCATCCTACAACAGATTTCCCTTGCAGCCATGTTCCGCCGCAAGGCTTTCTTGCACTGGTACACCGGAGAGGGTATGGACGAGATGGAGTTCACCGAGGCAGAGTCCAACATGAACGACCTGGTGTCCGAGTACCAGCAGTACCAGGAGGCCACAGCTGATGAGGAAGGAGAGTTTGAGGATGAGGAGGAGGCACAAGCAGAAGCTTAAGTGAAGTTCTTTGTGTGACATGCACCATGTATCCTAGCATTCTGATTTACAGCTCCTTCATTTTGTGTTGTGTTCTCTACTCTTCTCTTTTGTATTATTCTTTCATTGTGAATAAAGCCGACACTTGAGCCAAGTCTGTTAGGTGGGTTCTCGCCATGTGTAAATGATATAGTTTTACCGTAAAATACCGGGCAAGTGGCCACTCAAAATTTCAAGATAATCGTGAAAAAAATGGGGGACGGGTGCTTGTCCGGTCATCAATTCTACCTATACAGGGTGTTTCACGAAAGGTGGACAAATTCGATATTGCGAAAACTACGCGTCGCACCAAAAAAGGCTTGTGTCGTTTTGGTCCTGGAACGGGCCTTTTTAGGAAAATTATTAAAGTCCGAGATAATTATATTGTTAATTATTTTGCGTAATTAACTTTTTTATTATTGTGTTTAAGGGCATAGTTTCAATTAGAAAATTGCTCAGCGTCATCGAAAAACACTAAATCAACAAATTGCAGAACGATAGAAAGCACGCGAAGCATTTTGCGGCTTTCTGAAAAACCGTACAAATTCGACGGGTTTTAAGTTTCGGTTTGTTATCGGAGCGCATCTCCGCCCCGGCAGCACCGCGCCCCGTGGAGAGATAGTGCAACCAGCCTCTGCTGCGTCGCGCGATGACAGCGCAGCAGAGGTTGGTTGCACTATCTCTCCACGGGCGCGCTGCTGGCGGGGCGGAGATGCGCTCCGATAACAAACCGAAACTTAAAACCCGTCGAATTTGTGCGGTTTTTCAGAACGCCGTAAAATGCTTCACGTGCCTTCTATCGTTTTGCAATTTGTTGATTTACTGTTTTCGATGACGCTGAGCAATTTTCTAACTTGAAACTATGCCCTTAAACACAATATTAAAAAAGTTAATTACGCAAAAATAATTAACAATTTAATTACCTCGGACATCAATAATTTTTCTGAATAGGCCCCTGGCCCAGGACCAAAAAGACACGAGCCTTTTTTTGTTGCGACGCGTAGTTTTCGCAATATCGAATTTGTCCACCTTTCGTGAAACACCCTGTATATGTACTGTGCATATTTTCTCCGATTTCACAAATTTGGGTATGGGTGCTTAATATGAAACGGGTGGATGCGCGCTATACTACAGTAAGTTGCGTTGCTTTCACGATTGCTACGTGCATGAAGATTGCAACAACTAATGCGACATTGTGGTGAGTACTGGTCAGAGCTGGTATTCCCTAACTGATGTTCCTAATAGTGGCATTGGAACTGTGCAACATGTAAAATTTTAATTTATTGGCTGCTTCATTGGGTTGTGCACCTTACACCCTACTTGTGCCACTTTATGGAATACTTTGCAGTCATGGGTAGAGAATTCAGTGCCCCTGTCTGGGCACTCTAACACACAGGGTGCTGCAGTAGAGCTGGCACTTGTGCCTGGGTGGAACTAGAGTGCCTCGATGTCCCTCTGTTTAGGGTGATGCCATCGTTTGTGGTACCCGATGCCGACAGCACGCGCTCACAGGAAAAATACAAAGAAATCGCCGGAAACAAAATGTCGCTGTAGCACAGTCAACGCCAATGAGCGCGTGCAGGGACACGCTCTTTCACGCGCTAGTGAACAAAAAATAAAAATAAACGTTGGAAACAAAATGGCCAGATGTCAATCACCCCAAGCAAAGCGCACATGAAGGCACCCTAGGTGGAACAAGTCCTGTGGGAATCCCTGGGTATGTTAGGCTGCCACATTTCCTCTTGTGGCAGCTGGTTTCAAAGCCTAGTATGTTGGAGGCACCCCATGCAATATTTGCCACTTTCAGCTAGCACTAAACTGCAACGCTTGGTTGGCAAACTCTCACGGAGAATGTTATCCCTTTTCGTACCCCGCAGCCGGGCTAACGCTGTTCGAAGCGCCAACCTTGCTCCCTGCGGCGTGTCTTGCGGCAGCAGTTCAAAACACAGCCGCAGCAGTTGAAAAGGATGATGCTTCAAACACCATTTCCAAATGCAGGGGTTATCAGCGGAAACGTGTCAGCGGGGATTGCACTCTCCTGGCAGTTTGCCAACAGAGTTGATCGAATAACGTTGCTAAACTGGGCCAGCTCATTGCTGCCGACTGGACACAAATTTCTTTGTAACCAGGTGTTTCGACTAGACGGTGATTTGTCCTGCATGAATATAAGAAAAAAGGATTCACTGGCAAGTTTCACAATGCAACTTGTAGTTGCACAATCTGCTCTATCATGGTTACAGTGCCTGTAATGCACCTTTCACTGGTATGTTTAGCCTATCCTGCCCATACTTCCAAAGTCGGCCCTAAGTGGTAATAAATTATGCCGCAGTAGCCAGCATTTCGTGTCGAATGTCGTGATCTTGGCAGTTGGTGCTAGAAGTCCTGGCAAAAAGTATGACCGAACGAATGTCGCTGTCCTCGTGGGGGAGAGGAGGGGGGTCAAATCCTGGCTGCTGAAGCTTGACTAGACCAGCTGGATAGTGACCTGCAACAGAGCAGGTGTCTGCTAGACGCAGCATTGCTGCTGCGACGCTGCCAGGATCCCAGCCGACGATGTCTGGCAGAAATCGAGGGGCCACTTTTAAGAATGCAGTAAACCCACCGATCGGAGACATGTAAACACAACAATCGTGGTATCATCGCTGACGGGGTGAGCAAGAATCCGTCTTTCGGATGCCTGTCTTCCAGCACACGCTCGCTGCCTTCCGACATACCTCGGCTGCACATGCTTGTCCAGGCTAGCAATATGCTTGAGCGTTGCTGGAGGTGTGAAGCAAATGCTGGAGGAGGGACAACCGAAAGTCCTCCCCGCCGTTCTCGCCCTGCTGGTGACTACATCTGGAGTAACCGCCAAGCTCGTTTTGGTCAACTGCCAAGATCTTTCCCTTTCTGACAACCTGTTTAAGGTAACTGATATATTTCTCAGCTGTAGAAGTCTTTTTCCTTTATTCTCATCTATTGTACCTTGGAAGGATCGAGCTACCACGCGAGATTCACGAATCCAATTCTGCTTTTGTGTCCCATCTGTTCGGTTCTAGTGTCTTCGATGGCTCCGAGCTTACGGATTGCCAGTCGGTGGACAGTACGGAGCGGTCCACTCTTCAAGAGAACGCCACACCTTGCGGTGTTCTCTTGAAGAGTAGACCACTTCGTGCTGGCACTCCGTGCTGCACTGGCTGCTGGCGCCTGCAGAAGCTCGGTGCAGAAGGCGGTGCGTGTCGCACGTCGCCTGCCGTTGCACGCTGCGACGCAGGCGCACCGAGTGAAAGGGCGGTGCAGCGGCAGACGAGGCGCGGCATGGACCACCTCTGGTGCTCGTTGCATCTGTGCTAAGCTTCCACAGGTGCCAGCACGCATTCCGGAGTTCCCTTTAAGAGTGTACCGCTCTGTACCCGAAATTTGAGAGGCTTATTGATGGTGTAACTAAGATTTTCGAGTGCACATCAGAAGATCCCCTGCTGGTTTAAATTGACCCTCAGTCCTTTGCTACGGCATGCCAGTTTCCCTTCGTCTATTTGTCAGATTTTTTTTTCTTCGATAGATTGTGGAAATGTAACAGACCGATCTCACTGAGCGTTCGGCGCATGCGTGACGCCGCCATAACTTTATTTCACGGGAGGCAGACAGCCGTGCATGCAAGGGCTCGTGCCATCTCGTGCTCCACAAGCCCAGAGCTCCAGCAAGGTTATTGCATGTGCAGGAAGACTAAAGTTCCCTCAATGCATTGCGGCAGCGGTGGCGTAGCCAAACTGACTGGTGAGATCGGTCTATTGGTGAGGCAAAAGTAAGCATACAGGCTAACAGGGTTCAAGAACTATTTTCATGTGAAACATTCTTTGGCTAGGTGTTCGGCATTTCGTGAAGCTCAGAAAAAGCATGGCCACGAGGCTCGACGCCGATTGCTTTTGAGTTGGGGGAAGAGGCCATTGCAGTAAAAAGCGTTCGTGCCAGACGGGAATCGAACCCAGACCATTTAGATTATTAAGCGTGCGTCTTTCTAGTATGTCGCTACACATTGCCGTGAGTTGAGGTGCTATTTGATGGGAAAGCCCTGCGGGTCAGTAAAACGGCTAAGTGGGCTAGTTGGTACATGTTTAACTGGAAAAGCGCCTAAAAAATATGTGGACACAGAGGCGGACTTGGCATTCTGCCGCTCCATGCAGCCTTTAATAGCGCTACCCCCAGCGGGGGTCGGGGTCGAGGAAGTAGCGAAGTTTGGAGTTAAAAATGTTAAAAGTAGCTAGATTTGGAGCTAGAATTCTCAAAACAGCTAAATTAAAAAAAAAAAAAAAAAAGTTTGGGGACGGTTACAAATTGGTTGCCCCAAAATTCTGCTGCCCTAGGCAGATGCCTTCTCTGCCTATTGGTAAGTCTGCCCCTGTGTGGATACGAGAAAGAAGGGACATCCAAGCGCGGGGCATCCGCTCTGCGTCCGGGAGATATCAACTTGGCATCCTGTCGCACGTTTTAATGTGAAACATTCTTTGGCTAGATGTTCGGCATTTCGTGAAGCCTGGATAAAAGCGTGGCTGCGAGGCTCGATACTGATTGGTTGACGGGTGGGAGAGGAGGTGTGAGGTGCTCGACACCCACTGGTTAGGGGGGGTCATGTGACCAGAGGGGTAGGCAAAGAGGGGCTCTACCACCTGGTAGAGCCCGAATAGCAGTAGTGAACATCTATCACGTGTACACATGGTATGTGTTAAACTATCTGATGAGTGCCGTGAACGTAGGGCTCTGGAAACTCTAGAGTATCGCTTAATGTTTGTTCGTTTCACGTATGCAACACCATTGGCTAGCAATTTGTCATCAACTTTTATTCCATATGTCAGTTTAACTCTCATCTATGCCCTAGCTTTTTGTTCAAGAATGGGCCAGTTGATTTACTATCTTGTGCAAGACATAGTAGGTTTGTATAATACAAGGTGTCAAACATTCCTACAATCTGTTGACGACCAGCTTGAGCGAGACGTCACAATGAAAGATGGATGCCAGGTCCTGCCGGGACTCTGCCGCAATTTTCTGTATCGTCTTGCCCTTGTCACCAATGGCATACTTAATGTACCGGTCTTGGTGCCCCTGAATGGTGATGACGGCGTGCAGCACTCCAGAACTGTCCACATCCCACATAGTCACAGATATGTCCAGGTTGTACGGCACTTCTTTGGCAAGGTGATTCAGGACCTTCTCACGCACAATCATGGTTGCAATTTCGTGGGGGTTTTGGTCGGTGACCAGCTCCTTGGGGTACATCCACTCACTCGGTCGAGCCGCCTGCAGCAGGTAACTCCGCAAGTCATCAACCCCGTCGTTGTTCAGGGCCGATATCATAAAGACCTCGGAGAAGTTTGGCCAGCCCTTGTGTGGCTCAGTCAAGCTCTCCTGGCGACTGCCCTCTGCTTCGTCCCCGATCTCTCGGCCCCTCAGTTTCGCCTCCGTTTTGGAGAAGAGGTCGTCCGCGTTGAGCTTGGGCTTCCTTGGTTTCTGACGTCTCGTCGGTACTCCTCCCACCACTCCTTCGGTTAATGAGTGAATGCATTCCAAGAGCTGCCTTTTCGACCGCAGGAGGTCCACTTTGTTAACAATCAGAAATGACTGCTTGTTCTCGTTAAATCTGAGTAGTCGTAAGAGGTTCTCCTCAATGCGCTGGCGCCTCCAGTGATCGGATGCGTCCACCATCACCCCGATTGTGTCGGCGTTGAGGAGGGCATGCTCGGGATCGACCACCATCGTGGCTCCCAGATGGTGCTTTCTGCCGTGTTTGAGGTCTACGATGCCCGGCGTGTCCAGAAACACGATTTGCGTGTCCCCGTCGATGAAGACAGCCTTCGCGTTGTGCCTTGTGGTGTGGACTTTCTTGGAGACCGAGCACACCTTCCATCTCATCAGCTCGTTTATGAGAGTGGATTTGCCGACGTTTGGCTCTCCGACTATCGCCACCCGAAGAAGCCTCGGGCTCTCAGGTTGGACAGGGAGCAGCGATTTCATGTACTGGTATTCTGCCAATGTTTTGGGAACTATTCTCTCGGGCCTCCACGCGGAATCCACCGCAGAGATGCTCGACTTCCCGCGACACGGTAAGAGTTCGCATCTCCCGGGTTTCTCGGCATATGAACTCCGCACTCTTTGAGTCAATTTGAAATTTACATTCCTTAAAATGTAAAAAACGGGACTTGCTGGCTTCATAGTAATAAAAAAACTAACCTGTTTTACGTGTAGAACTTATTAGCTGCTCGAGAACGTGCCAAAACCATGTACGCCGCCATTCGAAAAACCCGTTGCGCCACCTGGAACGTAAAATCAGTAGAATGCTATTAGAGCACTAATGTAGTGCAAGTTAGAATGTAAAAACTTCCACTTCTATTTTTACTAGCATTAATTGATATAAACAAAGTTTTATGTAAGCAAATCTTCTACAACTAGGTCACGAATTTGTTTTACATTGAACTTTCTGGTCACTTCTTAAGACTTTGAAAGAGTCAGAGTCAATCCAATCCGATACGTTTTTGCTCTCGCACGTGCAAGCAAGAGTTGGACGCGTTTGCTGCATTTGAGTGTGTTGATTTTGTGTTCGCAGAAAGGTACAACGGACAAATATGGCACGTCGTCCAGAGTATGCTGCTCCCCCAGAGATATTCTACAACGAGCAAGAGGCGGCCAAGTACACGAGCAATTCTCGTATCATGGAGATCCAGTCGGCGATGTCGGAGCGCGCGATCGAGCTGCTGGCCCTGCCCGAAGACGAGTGTCACTTCATCCTCGACCTGGGCTGCGGCAGCGGACTCAGCGGCGACGTCCTCGAGGAACAGGGACATGTCTGGGTCGGCGTGGACATCAGCCAGGCCATGCTGAACGTGGCACTGGAGCGCGAAGCTTCGGGTGACATGTTGCTAGGGGACCTGGGTCACGGCGTTTGTTTTCGAGCCGGTGCCTTCGACGGCGCCATCAGCATTTCGGCGCTACAGTGGCTCTGCAATGCCGATAAGAAATCTCACAATCCCGTGCAGCGCTTGCACAAGTTTTTCTCGTCCTTGTACGCCTGCCTTAGTCGGGGAAAGCGCGCCGTGTTTCAGTTCTACCCGGAGAACAGCGATCAGATCGAGTTGGTCACCCAGCAGGCGATGAAAGCGGGCTTCACGGGTGGTTTGGTGGTGGATTACCCCAACAGCAGCAAGGCCAAGAAGATGTTTCTCGTTCTGTTTACTGGGGGTCCTCAGAAGTTGCCTACGGCCCTCGGCGCAGCTGCCGAAGCCGCGCGCAACCAGATCGAGTGCACGGCGGCTGCTAGACGGGACAAGCTGGGCAAGCTGCGGGGCAAGGGCCCCAAACACGGGGCCGCCTGGATCCAGGAAAAAAAGAGCGCAGGAGGCGCCAAGGCAAGGAGACCAAGCCAGACTCCAAGTACACTGGCCGGAGGCGGTGTGGGAAGTTTTAGATAGGTATGCCCTTTGCTTATGTTGAGCCTTTTGTTCTGACGAGCAGTGCTAAAGCCCCTTTCGTCTATGTCTGCTCCCAGGAATGTGTTGAACTCAGTTCCTCCAAAACACCTTTGCAAAAGAACTTGGGCAAGGACTGTGCAGGCATTGACAACTGCAGCATCAAGTATGTTGGTCGTGCAGAAGCCTGATCCATGCATAAGGTAATTTTGTTTGTTGTGAATACAAAGTGCACAAATGTACACAATACAATCTGTTTAAGCGTCCATGGTTGTCTGTTCGTAAGACTTACAAACAGCATTTAAGGCTGGCTTCACACGGTTCAACTTTTCCAGATGTCTTGATGTTGCAACAGCTGCAACTCCGGTTTCCCATGTTAGCGTGCAACAACCCTTGAAACACCTAGGGTATGTGCTGCGTGTTGTCATCTGCCATTAGAAATGCAATTCTCTTATACTAGGGGTCGGCAACCTTTTGTAGCGCAGGGGCCGAGTCGTCACGAAGCTGACACGGGGCCGGAGGGCAAGTCGCTGGGGGGGGGGGGGGGGTGCGTGCGTGCAGGCGAAGAAAAGGCAAAAACGAGGTGAACCATTCTCTCTCCAAGTATGGGGATGATGGGCTATGCCAATTGGAAGTGCTTGTTCTTTTATAACCCCATTTGATGTCAAAAGTGTTGCCTGGTCCTTGAGTCTTCTCTGTGTAGAAGCGGCAAGGGGGGATCCTTTTATGATGTCGTGCCGGGGGCCGCATGAAACTGCTTTGCTAGCCGCATACGGCCCGCGGGCCGTGAGTTGCTGACCCTTGTCTTATACTATTAGACATAAAGTTCTGGAGTAGTAACATGTTTCCCTATCTTTAACTAGAACTGTGAATATTAATGCACCCCCTGAAATCATTAGCCCTCGAATATGATTCATAGTAGGGAAGTACAAAGTCACAACTCCGCTTTCAGTTACGATGTTGTGTTCCTGATTAGTTGCCGCCGCCTCAAACATTACTGAAATGCAACAACTGAGTAATCGTTGCTATCAATCTCAACCCCAGCAATTCGTTCCCCTGTCTAAAGTTGGCTTAAAGGCCGACCTACAGAATCGTCCTGTGCTGGGAAGAAAACTGGTTCTCAGTATCCTTCTCTCTATTTCCTCTCGTGCCCTTCTCCCTTCCCCACAGGAGCAAGTCTCCAAGCTACTCCCCGCAGGAAGGAGGGTCTCCCTCTTTTTCAAATAAAAGGAATTGAGGGAGAGTTTCCTTCTTTCTGGTTGCTGGTCAACCTTAAAGGGATACTACTGTGGCGCTCATTTTTTGGTCTATATGTGTTCAAAAGAGCAGTATCACATGGAACATACCAATACAGGGGTGGAACGGCTGCGCCATTTGCGCCATCTTGCGCCAGACGCATTTGTCTGCGCCATCCTGCGCCATGTTGCGGAAACTGCGCCACAGCCAATACATCGCGCCATTATGCACCAAATCGCAAAACATGCGCTAAAAAATTGTATTTTGTCTTGGTTTCGGTTTTTATCGACTCTATTTGCAACAATGAGCGTGTTTAGCTTCGTCGGCCTTGCAATCCTTTGTTCTGTTTATTCTCCCTGTTTATCCCAAGTCGGAAGTGCGCGAAAAAACTCGGGGGGGGGGGGGGGGGGGGCAGATTCTAAGCGCTACACAACCTGCGACTGGATTGCTATTCTTCAACCATCAGCGGTTAAGCAAGTCGGCCGAGGTGAGGTTGAGACACGTTAAGCGTCAGATTGCCTGAGGCTCTGTGGCCTGGGATCCGGACGTCAGCCAGTTGAAAACACATTAGCAAAAGATTCCTTTTAGTACTTCATCGTTAGAAGTTGGAACCGCATTCCCGCAAGATAAATCGTAATTTGATAGAACTGAAACACGGTTCGATTCGAAACCTTGCCTGCCAGCAGCTCTCACGCGAGCGTTCGATTTTCTCGGCGTTCTTTAACCTTGCTCCTGCTTATCGCTTCGAATACGATAACTCCATTAATCGTAGTCTGCTGCTTCGATATTGAATTGCACAATAGGAAAAACTCAAAATTTTTTGCCCTGTTCCTCCGCAAAACTGCACGTCCGTTGCTTACGCACGTCACATGGTTCGCACATATAATTACTATGTCGAGCACATGTGGGTTGTGCGATAAGCAGTGCTGGTTTGCATTTTGAGCAGCTGAAAGCCACTCAGAAAATATCAAGGACACAACCTTCAGAAACATATGGTATTTTCTTTTTGGTTCTCATTAAGGCTCACAAAGTTTCAAGTTTTCGCATCTGTTACACTGTTATCCCATGTACCTAGGTCCCTAACCACTCGTGTTCATCTGTGCTGCTAAGCACAATTGAAATTGCTCCCGTGCTTGTCTAAGACACAAGCTGAATTGCAATGAAAACTGATCTGAGCTGCTCCTAGCCTGCTCCAGAATGTAGTTTTAGCTGCTCCCAACCTGCTCCAAAACAGCTGTTTGAGATGCTCCCGTGGCTGCTCCCAAGTACATTTCATGAGTTCCACCCCTGCAATATCTTGTTGAAAAAGTCTCGAAAAGGAATTTTAAAACAAATTAAACGATTAGCAAAGAGCACCTGGTGGATGTCGCTAACGCCTCGTTTGTAATGCTCGTCTAGGAACCTTGACAGCTAGTGACGGAGGTTGTCTCGCCTCCGGCCACGACGAGAGAAGGGGGTAAGGAGGAACTCCCCTCTTCCCGAGAATGCCTTTTGTGTGTCGCAGAAGTCACTATTGTCCCCTTACAAGATTATAGAAGATTAACCCGTCACTCAAAATTCGTACAAAAGCAGCCGCTTCGGTGGCTGGAACGACTAGGCCATCCTCTCGACGTCAGCATCGCCGTAGCTTTACTCGTCTCGAGACGACCTACGTCACGATTGCATTGGATGTCACGTGCTCTAAGCTGGGCCTTCTCCGAGCGCTTGCCAGAGTGGGCCATTTATAACGAAAAATACAGCCACCAGGATCAAAATACAAACGTGCGATTGTCATTTACGGATATTGTGGATCATATTCAACCTATTTTTGAACACGACGGGAATATTTCAAATTTCGTTGAAGTATCCCTTTAAAGGCACTGTCATTTTGAGAAAAGTCATTTTTGATCTTATATTGTTTAAAATGTGTTAGTTTCCACATATACCAAATCCTATGTTACAAAACCGCATATTCATCGGGGCAATAGAAAAACATGTGGACTCTTTTTTCTCGTGGTCTACATTGTGTGGACCAATGAAAGGCCTACAATACGCGCAGATTCCGAATGATGTTTTCATAATTCATTTCGAAGAGAGTCGGATAGGTGCACATTCGGATAAGACTCCTCTTTTTCTCCGCGTGCGAAGCCATCGCTTGCAACTCGTCGACAAGCGCCCTTCGTCGACCACTTCACTCGGAAGAAAATTCTTTCCAAAAAAAGGGTGTGTCGCGATCTTTGAACACGCTTTTAACGAGGAAATAAGCTACGCACGATTGTGATTTCAGGTTTGTTGGGATGGTTAGAGCGTCTAAGTTGAGTTGTCACCACAAAAGAACAATCTCAGAATCGACTTCAGTGCGCCTTTAAAGGAGCCCACTTTAGTGAACTCTTAAGCCCATAGTTTTTGGAATGCCATGCAAATATACACTTTAATGTGGTTGGACAACTATAACGTTATAAAGTTTCTAAAACTTCAAAAAGTATATATTCATACAAAGGTGAGAGATTAGGGACATAATATGGAGGGATTGTTGAGGGGAGACTTCCTGTCTCAAGGAATAACTCAGCCAGACAGGCTTCTTATTGTGTTGTATTCTTTTCTCAAAGACTGTTCCTTTGTGAAATGGTGATGGCATTGGAATCACCATTTCAAAACCGGTCTGGTGTCTCTCGGTCGTACTGGGTCGCATATATGTGAACGGCGCTTTAGAGCCAACTCTCAGTTGGAGTAACTGTCTGTCACATAGATCTCAGTACCACCACCACGGCGACGTGGGCCTTGGCTCGAAAATGGGAGACCATTGCGATACTCTGTCCTCTAATGTCAGTTGCACCACCTTGTCCTGATCAGTCTTGGACATGCAGGCTTTCGTTTGATTTCCTTTTTAGACAAGCGTAACACTCTGCAGTACTGTTACACTTGGACTATTATGATATCCCTCTTGGGCATGTGCTGAGAAAATCTTAATTGGAGAATTACTATCATTAGTAGTAATTTGCAAATTGGGAACTTTTTCCGTTTGTTTATTCGGTTTTAAACTTTCTGAACAATGAACCGTATTTTCTAACGGCTCCTTTATTAATACAATGAAGGTGGTCCCGCGTTAGTCAGATACAACATAAGAATGACAGTGCGAGGAGGAAAAGGGCGGAAATTAAAGCTGAAGTGGAGAGGAGCGACCTCCTTTCCACCAATGTTTTCTCTTTTCTCGTGCGCGCCCTTTTCCCCCTCGCAGTCTTTCTTACGTTTATCTAAATATAATTCTGACAATTGTGATAATTATCGTTCTGAAGAACGAGGATCGCATTTGTCTGAACGAATGCGTTCTTTTTTTTTTTTTTTTTATTGACCAGTAATTAGTATTCGCCTCGAGATCGAACCGTGTTGCCACCGTGCGGCCGAAATTGGAAACTTGCGAAAGCGGGGATACCGCCGTGCGTCGTCTGCTACGGGCGCACGTTCAGAAGTGTGGACATCGACGACACAAGCCCGTTTCTGGCTGAGCTTGACCCTCCGTATTAAATGTTTGATGTTTTAATTGTCGTTTCTTCTTAGTAAAGGTAGTGTTGTGTCGTTTCCAGTGTTGGACAAAATACTCGATAAAAGTATTTAAGTTAAGTTACTAAATACCTGCTTCATAAAGTATTTAAAATACTACTCAAGTTACTTTCACTGTAAAGTATCTTGAGTAGAGTACAAATACTTAGAAATGTATTTCAGTTACTTTTGAAGATACTTCCGCATTACTTAATTTGTATCGACGTCATTGACAACGACAATTATGCAGCTATGCAAATCTGGGTTACCAGAATGGTTTATTAGCACGCAACAACACAAAACGGGAAAAAAAGTATCGTGGGGCTATTTTATCACGAATGATAAATGATAAGGAGGCGAATAACTGAAGAAACTAAACCTTTAATGGGGCGAACTTGTTCCCCAAACAAAATAGAGAAAGGCTAGCGTCGATGTCGGCGAAACAGCAGGATCGACCGCTGAGGCGAGACTGACTCCGGACCGACACTCGGAGCACCTTTTTACCCGCGTGGGTTTCTGGAACATTCGGCGTAGAAAGTTCGGCTCGTAGAACATTCGTAACTCGATCAGGCGACAAAATTCTCCAACTTATCAGAATGTCAAAATGAAGGAATAAATAAAAGGAAGTCCCCTTTCTGGTATCGAACCCGGTGCCTCCGCGCGAGAGCCAACCGCGGTAACCGTTCGGCCGCGCACTCGCTGGGCAACGCGCGTGGCAATAGTATCACTGATAGATGTTACAAAACATTTCTGCGACAACACGAAAGAGGTCGCTTTAGCTATTGGGGAGGAGATCAGATCGTGGCGCCCCAAGCGGTTAACTTTAGAACTAGATGGATGGGGACTACAAATACAATGGCATCAGCGCTCGGCTGGAGTTCGTGTTCTTCGGTGAAGGGGAGGAGGGGCTCTTTTGTTACCACTCCGGCCCGCATGAACAATGCAGCATCCACAGTGCCCAGGCCTTGTGTTGGGTAAACACTGAGGTGTGGGGGTGACAAACGGGTCAGAGCGCTTCGCCAATAGTGTCATCGCTGAATATCACATCCTGCGGCGCACCTAATCCATATTCCCTATACAGGAAGTTCACTATAAACGAACTTGGGACACGGATATGAGTGAATGGATAACAAAGAGAACCCACATAATAGCCATGGCAGTGGTCGCACCTTCTTCAAGTAGGTTGCGTTCGAAAAAGCACTCAACGTTGCGGGACACTTTGTTGGCATTTTGAGCGGTAATCCAGCTCCTAGTTCGTTTCCTGTACTGTTCTCTGCTTATCAATGTTCGCTTACAGACAGTGTTCGCGAGAGCAATAAGTGACAAACTAATAACACAAAGAAAATTAAAAAAAAAACTCGACGTTTTGCTTTAGCGGCGTCAAATATACAAAAAGCAAAACAAAATGTCTACTTTTTTGTGTGAGTCCACTTCCCATTTTTTTTTCTATTTGTTATTTTCTTGACACTCAAGTCTGCATTGTTCTCGTAGGTCGTTTCCCAGTCTGCTTGCGCCTGAGGGTGGCATCTTTACTTCCGCAAAACCACACCTTTTATTTGAGGATTTTGGGAAGGTTCTTCCCACGCCTTTGGGAAGGCGTGGGGAGAACCTTCATTGTACGAACTTTGAATTTGAACCTTCATTGTACGAACTTTGGGCTGAAATATGAGTCACAGTCGGCAAAAAAGCGATATTTTCACGAGCTCAGTTAAAGTCACCGTAGCTAATCGGAGCTAGCAACAGGATTCGGTTGCTCGAAAGAATGTTCACGTTTGCTCGTGCCACGCCCACGCCACTCATACCGAAAAACTCGGAAAATGGCGGAATGTCAAAAATGTATTTAAGATAATGAGTACAAGATACTCGGAATTGTAATTAAAATAGAGTATTAAATACTCTCTATCAAAGGTATTTGCAAGATACCAAGATACTCCAAAAAGTATTTAAGATACAGTATCTTGAGTAGAGTATTTGAGATAGGCACAAGTCTGGTCGTTTCACATGCGTGAAAATAAAGCAAAGCGATTATTATTAAGTCGGAAGCTTCCATATTATTAGTGTGTTGGTTCGTATACAACCGCTTGTCCCACGTATTTCTGTTTTCTCGTACGAGCAATAGCTTTCATAAAACATTGAATGCTCATTGGTGCTGTGGTTTGATTAGAAAATTAACCCGACTGATCGCTACCCTTTAATAGACAAACCAACCGATAAATCTGTTTGTTGATTTTTCGCCGGTCATATTGCATGACAGAAGTTAAGACTACACATTTTTTACTATTTTTACTATGTCATAAATGGCACATTGCATTCCAATTTTAAACTTCTCGTTGTGAGGCCTAAATATGAACACGGGAAGCCTTTTAATGTGAAGTAATTTTTAAGTTATTATTTGAACAGTATAATCACCCTCGGTGACAATCACAAGCACGTTGAAGTGGTTTACCGTGCAAGCCGGTGTCATAAAAGACAAAGACGTCAAAAATATTAGAACAGACATCTTTTACTTTTTGCTGACTTTCTCCAGCACAAAATTCCGATTAAACGGCAAAAAAAAAAATCGCAATCAGAGCATTACTGGAATAATCTAAAGATTAATCGATGAACTGCCCAGTCCCGATATGCGTTAGGTGAGGGCGGAGGGTGATCGGAAAGTCTCGTGAAGGTCGCTATAGCCTTCTTCAGTAAAAGAGTGTCGCTGCGGCCGATGCTGTCTGTATCGTGGTGCGGGTTGTTTGCTGGAGTTGCAGAGTCTACTGTGTTTGAATAGAAGATTATTTAGCCAGAAACTTATAATATTAGCCTATTGACATCCGCGGCACTCACCAAGAAGATTGAAGCGGGTGAACCCACACTACAGAGAAGACAATTTAATAACGCCAACGTTACTGCGTTACTCGGTTATACTTGTTCATTACACTCGCGGCAGATATATTAGAACAGTCTGTTTCACTTGTTTCAGTTGTGCTGCCAATGTGCAGTTTGCGGATCGTAACTAGAGGAGGCACTCTCTCCTCATCACAACGTAATAGAATTGTTCCGACTCCAAAAACTTACCCACACCGTGGCACAGTAAAGGGAAACATTGACTGCAGAGGAACTTAATAGCACGGCAATTTTCGATACAACACTGACTTCTCTTCATGTTAAATATTTATATTACTGCAAAAGCTAAAAGTTTAAAAAAATCCATCGAACCTGCAATTTCACAGCCCACAGTACTATTATTATGTTATCCGGGTCGGAATTCAATGTTTTGAGAACTCCCACGCTAATAAACCGATACATAAATTAAAAAAAATAAATAAAAAAATATATATATATATATATATATATCATATTTATTTTTTTTAAACATAAATAGAGCAGATTACTTGGAGACAGGCATCCGTCGTGGTGATCCAAGCTTCCCAACGTCTGCCTAGAGCAGACGACGCATCCCCAGGAGCGATTATTTAAATTTAGGTCGTACACTGGTAGCACAATTCGATCTCCACTGAAGTACCGGACGGTACCGCACCATTTTCCGCTATAATTGTTTTTCCACCGACACTATGCCACCTCTAGGTCGATCTCGAGGCCAACCAAAACATAAGAAGTACATTAGTGGTCAACGTCCGAAACGTCGCTACCCGGAGGTGGCAGTTGTCACTGCTTGCGCTGCTGTCGGATGCGCCCTGCGTGGTTCATTCTTTCGGCACTTTACCGCGGCTTGGCCTACGTTGTGGGCGACGCATGCAACAAGAGAGGGTAACCGAAGGTTCCTCCCATCAGCGCCGCAGCCACGAGCCGCTGGGCGGCGGCAGCCGCGCTGTTGCTGGTGGGTGGCCGAGCGGTGGGCCGTCCAGGCTGCTCTGAGCCACTTCGCCCGTTGCCGTGCGCTGCTTCAGGCGGAGGCGCCTCGGCAGCCCACCAGTGCGGCCCCAATTTGGGTCTCTCGCTCAGGCACGCTCTGAAGCCAAGGCTGCTCTGTCACGGCGGCTGCGCCGATGACTGTGGCCTGTTGTTGGATAGCCGGGCCCCCCGCTGGGCTTCGACGAGACTGGCTCCAGTTCTGCAGGAGGTCTGCGCGTGTGCCCGTTTGACTGCTGGCGCCGTGTTTCTAGTCCCCTCCCGATTTTTTTTTTTTTTTTTTGCTTATGACAGATTTTGTGTTTGCGTGATTCATCTGTTTTATTGGAAATTTTGTGGAGACACGACGTGACTTGGTGCGCAAAAGTTGCGTTCTCTGGACGTGGATGGTCCATATTCGAGTGGCGAACCTTTTCTGTGTGATTGATATGTGCTAGACGGGTGAAGCTATGTTCGGTTTAAGGAAGTAATTGGCGACTATGGCTAGTAATTCGGGCTTCTGTATCTGCGCCCTCACTTACATAGGAACAAAGCCAAAAATGATAGGAGGAACCTGAAAGGGAACCTCCAAGAGGCCTCCGCGTGGCAGTTGAGTGCTAAGTATCCTAAGCTCATGCGAGCTTCCGATATATAGAGTTTCAATCCAAAAGCTCACCTTGGGGACAGGACTAACGAAATACTTCGATAGATCAATCAGTTACAAAGCACAAACTATACGCGGATCACGAATGAAGGCACGGGCAGGAGCCTTGTTGCTCAAGAGAGCGCCTTGCTGTACATTTCGCGTTCGTTCGTCTGTGTCTAGTTTATTTGATTTATTTCGACATACTGCTGGCTCTCGGTTGAGAGCTGAGGCAGGGTTCGCGATTTAGAGCTGTTTCACTCTAACTGGTTTTCTTAGGCCAAAGTTTTAATGGAATACCTCGCCGTTCTGAAGTTATCAGCGAGTATAATCACTTGCCTGAATAAATTTATTTTGCGACTACCCAAACCACTTTGGTTATATCTCGCACCTTCTTTTGCACCTGGGCTACACCGATCGTGTTATACGGCACAAAAGTATTCATCG